>VYYJ01004730.1:0-12625 GCA_021029165.1 Cyphoderus albinus
ATAATTGTGATTCACAATTTGTGCAATATCTATGGACGACGTATACATATATTAACATCCGATACAGTTCAGTCACATACATATTGCAGTGCATTAATCTTTCTTATAAAGCATTTCAACAGATTATTCCCAGTGCAAATGTTTTCTTGTTCCATTTGTAAAATTATAAATGTAACTTGCTGTATTCACTCTGCGAATTGGGCTGCATGCTGTATTTGAAACTGGAGAGGATTTTTTACCAAACTCGTTCATAATCATAAGAATTTGCTCATACATTTTTGTTTTGAACGCTGATACTGATATCCTGATTGCTGTTACTGGTTACTGTATTCCTTTTATCTGTGTCCAATCCTGGCATACAGAGAGAAACAGGCCTCGCATGACAAATTATTTCAATGAAAACTTGAACTTTGCTTCTTCTATCTAAATTGTAAATAAAGCTGTAAATGAATGCAAACATTTTAAAGTCAGCAGATGAACAGTAACAGAACCAAGCAGAAGGGAGAGTGGAATTTCTTTTTGTTAGTCACACAACACATTATACATTATATGAGAAAAGTAAAAACTTGATATTTGTGCACAAAATTTTGTCAATAAAATCCAGTGAACATGCGTTCCGTATTTCGGCATTCCCAAATAGGAACATTTTTCCAGGCAGAACCTCAACTCGGCAATCCCTATGCCGGCGATGCGTTCCTCCAGCGACTCCTCAAACGTCTGCTTCCTGCAGAGGTATAGAAAACAGCCTAAGTTGGGGAACATTTTGATTTGTACTGAAAAATTTTCTCATTTTCATTCACTGTTCAACTGAAAGGTATTCTCTGATGTGCATTCCGAATTGATGAAATTGGGCAAGCGTATTGAAGATGAGATCGAACCGCTCGGCATGGAATGTGAAATGAATCCACCGTATTTAAATCAAAGCAATCCATGGGGGAAACGAGTGGACGAAATTGGTGCGTTGCAAAAATGTATTCATTGTCAACGGTCACATTGCGTTGTGTAATTTTGCGAAAGTTTATGTATCCCTAATACTTTTGTTAATATGTCAATTAATATAGTGACGAGCTATGCATGGAAAAGAATGAAAGATATTTCAGCGGAAGAAGGAATAGTGGCTTCAGGCTATGAACGGAAGTATGCAGAATTTAGCAGAATCTTTCAATTTGCAAAGTGTTTAATTTTTCATCCTAGCTCAGGCCTGTACAGTTGCCCCTTAGCAATGACTGATGGAGCAGCCAAAACCTTTGAAGTAATGCAAATGCAACCTGCTTGCTTCTTCAGTTTAGTTTACAAATCAGATTCATGCAACTTAATAAGTCTATGTTTTTTTTAGATAATCAAATCTTCCGAGTACAAAGAAATTTTTGATAAATTAACAACAAGAAATCCTTCGTCATTTTGGACTTCCGGTCAGTGGATGACAGAAAGAAGAGGTATCTGCAACAACGATGAGAATAAACAGAAGCTGAAATTGTATTTTAGTTTAAGAACGCGATTTCATTTTGATAATCTTATTTACTTTACTAACAAATGACTGCAACAAATTCCAACCTTTTCAGGGGGTTCTGATGTGGCCAATGGCACAGAAACAGTTGCCTTCAAACAACCCGATGGCACATATAAATTATACGGATATAAATGGTTTTCATCTGCCACGGATGCTGAAATCTCTCTGACCCTGGCCAGAATTGCTGACTCTGATGGAAACACAAAGGAGGTTATCCATTTACTTTCACTGTTGTTTTGCGGACGTGAAGAAAGCAAACATTAAATGACATTTTGTCATACTTCTCTGTTTATACATATACAGGGAACGACAGGTTTGTCAATGTTTCTATTAAAAACTCGTAAACCCGATGGATCGTTAAACAACATTCATGTCATGAAATTAAAAAATAAGCTCGGAACAAGGAGCCTACCCACTGGGGAGCTTCTTTTGGATGGGACGGAAGCAAAACTAATATCTGAGCCTGGTAGAGGGGTATCATGCATTTCTAGTATGCTCACAATGACGAGACTTCATAACACAACAGGAAGCATTTCTGCAATGAGGAGGTAACCCTCTTAACCTTCCAACAAAATGACAAACTCTGTAATTGCAAAGTGTCATATTGTTGTTGATGGATTTGTAGAATCCTCCTCCTAGCCAGAGATTACAGCAAGAAACGTTCCTGCTTCGGTTCAAACATCTCAGAGTACCCTTTACACATTAACACCTTGGCAGATATGGAATTGGAATGCAGGGCTGGGACAGTCCTGCTTTTCGAACTCGTTCGGTATGTTCGAAGTACACACAGACATAATGAAGTTGATTTTAATACATGGGATTTAATGCATTTCGTGCGATTGCATTGTGATAAAAAGGATTCTCGGTCTCCAAGAAGCGGGGAAAGCTACGGAGGAGGAAGAGATGGTGCTTCGTTTGCTTACACCGATAACTAAACTTTTTACAGCAAAGCGTTCGATGGGCGTTGTTTCAGAAGGTCTGGAATGTTTTGGCGGTCAGGGATACATTGAGGATACGGGTCTACCAGCAATCCTGCGAAATAATCAAGTACGGCTCACATTCACATTCAATGAATATATTAATTGTAATTATAACTAGCCAGACTATGTGTATTTATTCCCAAACTATGTATCATCATTTTTAGGTAACGCCAATTTGGGAAGGAACAACTAACGTTTTATCGCTTGACATGTTGCGAGCCGTTGCAAAATCCGGCGGACAAGCGTTTTTTTCAATGCAGAGTAACTTAGAAAAACGACTCAAAATTGTATTACAAAAAATGCCAGAACTTCAACCAGAAGCCGAACGATTATTGACGGAAATGAAACAATTGATTGGGATTGCATCAAAATATGACGTGCGTGAGAAATGTTGCATAAGTTGCATAATATTTTAAGCCTATTTTCCAAGCTAGACAGCTATAAATAATTGGATATCATTTTAATCTTTCACAGCCTAGAGAAGCGATGTCACGGGCGAGAATTATTGCTATTGCAATAGGAGAAATGGCTGCCGGTAAAACTGATAATACTCGATAAAACATCATTGATTAACGTTTCACCTTCAATCAATATGTTATACCTACTTTTTTACTTGCAGGCATGTTGCTTCTTGAACAAGCTGTAGGCCAAACTGCTGCACCCAACGACGTGGAGGCAGCAAAACGCTGGATAAGAAAACTAACCAATGTTCGAAAGGAATTGACTGAATTAGACCCTGTTGACAGCCCTAATTCACATGACATCGTATTTGACGGATACAGTCCGACGATGAGTTCAAAACTGTGATACAAAAGTGCCCGAACCAAAAGGATTTGCCAACGGAAAATGCTTTGACAAGAGTTTAGCATACAAAAATAATTGAATTCACTTACTCAGCCCGAATCAAATAAGGAATTACGTATAAAAACCATGTGCAATTTTTTATTACAATCTGACGCGATAAAAGAGGCATATAAAATTCCACTACAATTTATAAAATAAAACCTACACTCAAATAAAAAACCTAGCTCATCCTAAATCCAATGCCTTCGTTTCGTCATTTTAAGGAGCCTTTCACTCACAATAAAATAAGGTGCTATTACATTACATTAATTATTCTAATCCTAGATCACTTGTTGTTTTGTTTGTTTTGCTAATTACAAGATTTTTGGTCAATAAAAGTACATGAGATGAGATTTGTTCACAATTACAATTATTGCAATTTGCATTTAATCCAGTATTTCCTTATTATCAATTGACGTCTGCTTTGACATTTCCGCTAGAGCTTGTCTGGCCGTCATTTTAATGGGAATAATATCTAGAATAGAAAAAAGTCTAATTAGGTATTCAAATAGCCAAGCGTTGATTATTTGATCCCATTAATGGTAGTTAAGTTGAGAGTGTAATTATACCGCGTAAAAATTCCATGTTTGAATTTTTATGAACAACTTCGGCCAGTTGTTTATAGTTAACACTTTTGCTTCCTTTACTGGCGGCATATGCGGCTGTTGTGAGGTGGTCTATGAACAGTTCCTGGACAAAAAATAAAACATTAAAATTATAGCTTATTACACCTTATCAATTAATAAAAGCTTTAGTGTTGCAAAACTTACAGTGGCTTTAGTTATTAATAAGACGGAGTCGGCTCCAATAGACTCGATTTCTGGGGAGGACTTCATAATCACTTTAACCTTTGTTTGCGGAAGGACTACATCTGTTCTGGATCTGGTGGATTGACCCCCGGTCGTTTTCTCATCACTGGATGGACTACTATTTGATATACTTTTCTTACTATTTTTCTCCGACATTTTGTTTTATACCGTTAAGCGATGGCGAGTGAAGATTTCGAACAGGAGCTTATAAGCAAGGAACGAACGGAAACCGGAATAATTAGAGATTAAAAAAGCGAGAGAAATAAATTGGTAAAAAGTTTTTACTAAAACTTTCTTTTTTTCTTCTTCACATCTACACAGCTACTTTCGTGTTCGTGTGGACAAGAAGTTTATTAACTAATTTATAATCTATATACACACAATTCAGACACTGACACTGACATTAATTATGGAGATTGGAGGATACCGAATAATGGAATAATTATGCGAATTTTATTGTATAGAGCTGCCTCAAAACAATCGAGAATGTCAAAAAAAGTCACTTTGTATTTTGTGTATGGGATGGATGGATCATAACATAATGAAATGAGCATTTTTACAACGAGTTTGCTGTGCTCCCGCTACTCTTTTGCCATGTTTGCCATAATGTTCTTTCTATATGAAATGAAACGGAAATTCTATTATATCGTTTACGCGTATATATGACAGGAAAAAGTGTTTTTCTCAGCCTGGAAAATCGTTTTTCGTGCATTTCATTTGTTGATATAAAAAATGCGTTTCAGTTGATGATGATGATGATTTGATATGAGGAGAAACGAATGGGAGAGATATGATTTGATATGGGAGAGAAACGAAAATACCGAAAATATGATTATATTGATTAAATGTTTTACAATTTATTCAATTCCGCAACATATAGGTAATGATTTTTGTTCACATCTTGTACAAGCTTAGCTTGGCAATTTTTCCGGGGAAGCCCGAATGTACGATAATTTGTAATTAAAATTTTGTAGTCAGCCTTAAGAATTATGAAATGCGGAGTACGTACGCTGTAAGGTCCTAATTATGGGCGAAAGTCCTCGTCTGAAATGTTTAAATTTTTATCCTTTTTTCCGTTCAACAGGTTGATTTCCGATAAATATGCATATCTAAAGTTTAAAACTTAAATTATCTAACATCTAAAACATTAAATTAAAATTAAAACATACACATAATAGTGTGTTTCCCGTCAAAATGATAGAAATATTAATAATATTTAACACAAAATTGATAACTAACAACTTTTCAATAGTTTCTTCAAATCTGCGTATATACATATCCTAATAATACCTACGTGTTTATTACGGTGCTATCACAATTATAATATGAATGTTTTCTGCATAAAATCTCTCCAGATTTGCCAAGAAGCCTCTACCTTGTTCCTTGGGGTTAAAAAGCTTTTCATTCTCAAGTCACGTTTGCGAGTATTTTAACTACTTTCCTCATTATAACTCATACGATACCCTTACCATTTTAATCCTACAGTTCCTAAAGCAAAATGCACATTACTTTGCCTCGTCTCTGAGTTCGCTTATGGCATTATATTTGATGGCATCATTAATATTAAAACAATACAGTTAAATACCTACCTTGCTTTTAAACTTTTCTATCCAAGACGTTTCTCTTTGACACTTGATTTATGCAAAAACAAAACGTGTGCACGTGCGGCTTGGCTTAAGGCATTGTACTAGCCACTGGCGGAAATAGTTTTTGTGTGTGACTTAACGCTACGATGGAGTAGACAAACACTAAAACCCTTATTACAGAGAAATTATTCACTTTCGAAAAGATATCTATAATTTTTTAGATAAATAGCCAAAAATAATTGTGCAAAATTTCATGTCGTAGGGTCAACAGGAAGTCAGTTTATATCGCAGCAAATATTGCGAAACTTTATGGCTATAAACTTTATAACTGACTTTCTGCTTACCCTACAAATATGATATTTTGCATAATTTTTCTTTAGCTATATATTTATCTAAAAATTTACATGGAAAATTCCTTTTCAAAGGTAAAATTAATTTCTTTGTAATAACACTTTTAGTGTTTTTCTAACCTATCCTGGCATTAAATGTACACAACTCAAACAATTCTGGTGACAGGACCTTAAGAAAATTCCGTTAACATGAACTCTTGTTGAAAGTTAGAACATTCATTATGCGTGATCTGCAGGAATTGTTTTAAACTACCCTGATTAAGCAACTAAACTGAAAGGATGGTTTCTAAAAAATCTCAACAAGTTTTTTTTACATTTTCAATAAGATAAAATTTAAGGTTGAATTCTACCTTGTGCTGTAAAGATGTCCCTTGAGTCAAGGGCCTTGACTATTGAAACGTTTTGTTTGATTATTATCTTTTGTTAATCTCTGTTAAAAACCCTTATTACTTTTTAAGCTATACGCTATACCTACATAATTAGTTTAAAACAGCTAGGTAATAATGCAATGGATGGTTTTGCGACTTGATTCTTGATAATACTTTAACCCTACCAGCGAAATTCTTTGTAGCATCTCATTTAGTATACTAAACATTATTACTGATTTTTATTGGATCTGTGTAACTTAACACAACCGACGGACTTTGTAAAACTTAAGAAAACTATGTTATAAATCTATTGCCCCAGTATGGTATTCCTGTATGATAAAAATTATTTTCCCTTTGTGGTCTACGTCAATTAAATTATTAAAATAGAAAAAGAAGAGGCTTGTCTCATACACGGAGAGATTTGTTCACCCCACTTAATTAATTTTTATAAAGTCTATCTATCTAGGCTAGACAATCATCGATTGTGTCGTGGACTTCCGAATGCACCTGTTCGTGGTCCACCTCCACCGGACCCAGAACCAGCTTGTCGATTACTGTTCGGCTGGTGCCTTCTTGAGTGAATTTTCATTTCTCTATCTAACTCGATTGCCTCCAGTCTTTGGTTTAACTCCAGTTTCTGTTGAACTGCTAATTTAAGTAATTGATTTAATGTCTTCTTCTCCTCTTCCGCTGCACTGAGCTGTCTCTGCAACTCATCCACTTGTGTGGAATATTCTTCACACCGGGCTGCAAACATGGCTCGCAAACCTAGATTTCAATTAATTAGACATGTTTCAAACAATGCTCCCAAAAATTATGTTACTATAAAACTACATTGACAATTCATTTCTAAATACTTGAAAATGTGGCAGCGTCCTCTTTCAATAATCTCAATTCGTTCCTGAGTTTCACCATTGTTTCAGAGACGATTGTTTTCTCGGTATCGTATTTTGCTTTTAGACTGGCTAGAGCTCTCTCAGAAGTTTGTTTATTAGCCTTAAGGACACTTCGTAATGCAGCGTTCTGCTCCGTTTTTGCCTCCACCAGAGCTCTATATTCTGTTAATTGTTTCTGAATTTCCTCCAAGGTTGGAGTGCCAATGCTTTCATCGTCTCTCTCTCCACCCGCAGCTAAAAATTACAATAAAATGCTTTGATGTCACTTTGCCCTGTTTCAAACGTTTACCATAAACGAAGGCGACTTCATTACCATGAGATTCCAGCGTTCTTGTTGTAGCTTCAACTGCACTGAGGACGGTGCTGCGCAGAATTTTTACCTGAAAAATTAGCATTACATGATATTTATATACCTGAAATTAATACTGGATAATTCTTTAAATAATTTGGTGGGTTGGTTTTGTAAAAATACCTGTTCTGAAATAGTCTCCACTTGTTTTGTTATTGTCAGATCTCCTTCTAAATTGTTGGAGAGGTTTTGTGTTTTTGGTCGTAACCGACTTATCAAAACCATTAGATGATTGTCTCCCTGAAATCCAAAGGGACTTTGCTGGAGAGTTGATTTTGCCGTCACCTTTCCCTAGATTATCATAAAAATTGTGAATGAGCCTCAAAAGCTAAAATATATTTCGTTAAATAGGAATTGCACTCGAGTTTCTCAGCATCAATAAGTATGACATTTAAACGTACCCGTCATGTGATCAAGCATGACACGCTGTGCCGTTACTCCCTGGACGTTACAAACCTTGTAGTACAAGTTTGCCAATTCCTCCGAAATGAAATTAAGATCTACTTGCGTTGTGTCAATGGTTTTATGCGCATCTACTGCAGCATCGTCCATACTCCTCATCTCAATTTCCATTTCTTGCAGTTTGATTTCGTAGACAAGTAACTGAAACAGTAGTTAATATTTTAGCTCATTGAATATGGCAATCGTAATATTTTAAGTATAGTACGAAGTTTATACTTTTTCTTTTAAGTTTGTCATTTCTCCCCGAAGCGCACTTGCAACATCCGATATTAAAGCACTTTCTGATTTCTCAATTTCTGCAATTGATTGCTTCAGTTTATCAATTTCTTTGGAGGATACAGCAAACCAACCTTGGTACGTCGTAGTGACCTTCAAGACAGTAGTCAAATGGATTAGTATTTATATAAAGCATATTTTAAAATTTCTCATCTCAAAAATGTAGTTGCATTATATTTACCGGAGTCGCTTCTGGTTTTTCAACTTTCCTAGAAATCTCGTCTTTCAAATTGTTTAAGGCTTGAATGTGTGACATGATAGTGGTTACAGCAGCTTGTAACGTTGCAACTTGGCTCTTTCCTTTCTCCATTTGATCTTGAATTTCTTTGAGGCTTTTAGTTAATGCGTTTCTTTCACCCTCCACTCCTTCCAATTGCTTCTCCAGTTTTTTCATTTGGTTTAGATGAATCTCACTGAATAAATCTACTTGTTTCTCTTGCGGTCGACTAGATTCCATGTTATCGTCAGGTATTCTAACATCTTCGCCATCGCTATCACTTCCAATGTCTTCATGCAGACCCCCTAAAATCATCAGTCAATGAATACTATGAGTGAATTTCTGTAAAACATTTCGTGGCGACATTTTTATGCCATGCCATATAAAAATTTATCAATTTATACCTCTGAGAGAAAGAGCTAGGTTAGAAAGGTTCATAATCGATTCCGAATTAATTTTAGCATCCAATTCTTTTTTCAGAGCGTAACGATTCTCACGCTCCATTTGTAAGGACTCCAGAGCCTCTTCCATCTGCTTTTCAGCTATTCTCTTTAATGACGACAGTTCTTCAACTTGAAGCTGGAGTTCTTGGGCGCTTTCAAGGAGTCTTTGAATCTCATGCTTTGCCCCTTCAAACTCCACTTGAGATGATTTCAGCACGGATACATTCTTTTGTAGCGAAATGTTCTCTTCTTCGAGGTCAGAGCAATCTTTTAAAAGTCGGGCTTCACGGAATTTCATTTCTTTCACTTCTTTCTTTAGAGCATTTTTCTCAATTGCCATTAAGTCCAGCTCCTTTTGCACTTCGCCTGTTTCTGTTATTACTCGTTCCTTTTCTGCCTTTAATCTCTCTATATTAACCAAGAGTGAAATTAGCATTTCAAATAATTCTCATGGTTCATGATATTGCTAATTGCATTGTGTGGATACCTAATTCTTGTTTACTCAGACGAAGGTCTCCTTCCAAGTCTATAATTTGCGAGTTTAATGAGCATTCCAAAGCAGCGCTCTCCGATAGTAAACTTTCTTCGTGTTGAATCCCACTTATCTCTGTGATTTTATGCGTTTCGGTTGTTTTCGATAACGCAGACTTTGTTATGTCGAGCTCATTTTTCGTTACTTCATAGAGTTCCTCCAGTTGTGCACATCGATCTTGAAGCTTTGAATTCTCTTCCAGTAATCCCATGCCATATTTAGCAGCTTGAACTTTTTCACTCTGAGTTTGATCGAGCTCAGTGGTTAATCGGGCCACCTCTAACTTCAGAGATTCTAAACTTTCTTCAGGTCTGTCAGTCATTTTTAATACTTTTTGCAGATTGTGCCAAACTGCTTTTACTTTTCGACATAAAAATTGAGGTAAAAATGCAAAGGCTATAAACGGCTAAAATTATTGCCTCGTAGTATTTAATTTGGACGAATGTAAACTCTCTTGTACCCTATGCTTTTGAGCCCAGTGAAAGGCTTCATTTAATGAAGACTTCAAAATTTCTCCGGTTTTCTCATACATTGAAATACAACCAGAGGTGGGATTTTAAAAACCTTTTGTTGGTCGCTAATGAATATTTAACAAGTTACAAGTTTGACAGGTGGCTTCGATATTCAAGAAATGATAATTGACATTCGTGAAACCCCTTCCTGCCATGCTCAACAAGCGGCAAAAATTGTTTCTACTGATTAGTGGTAGTTTGGCAATTTAAACATATCACAAATTGGCCCGAAGATCTGCAATAAAAATTTAAATATGTAAAGCATAAAGTAATCACACGGTATGAATAGCTACTAAAGTTTACTAAATACTAACTGATGACTGAATAAAATGTATGTGCGATAATTATATTTAGTAAGTTACCGTTGTTTGCTTCCTTGTATAGGAATCTCTGCAAATCTTGCACATTCAACTACCAGTAGCAGTACCAGTGATCACTCATCCGACAAGTGATGGTTTTTAACATTTTATTCCTAATTAATTGTTTGTAATGGAATAACGTAACGTGCAAACTACAAGGGTAAAATGCACTTCTTTCATTCACAATTTTATTAGCTACAAAACCTGCACATAGCTAAGTGTTTCACTGTATAACATTGCTGCTTGAATGGGCAAGAATGTAAAAGATAAAATTCTTCGTCTCTCTACACAATACAAAAGAGTAGGACAGTAATACTTTCTCCGTTTAAAACTCTACGAGATTTGGCGGCTGGCATTGAGATCCCGTTCCTTTACGATGTACTCTGTGAACAACAGGATCATTGGAGAAAGTTGCATGCAGAAGTTCCGCAAAATTGTCAGATAAGCTCATTTGCCTACATCAACACCAGCACATATGAAATTGTCACTTTTGGCTTCACAAGCTAGTTTTAGAAGCACTGCAAATAGATGATCCTGACGAACTTTTTCTTATATGAATGACAAATTATTGGTTATGTTATAAATATTGCCCGTGTTTAGTATTCAAACTGTGGCTTTCTCATGCTCGAGACCACAATGCTAATTGTTTCTTCCTCCTATTAATTTGATTAGATATTCGAGTAATCGACAAACCATTAGCCGACTTACTGTTTCTTTGAAAAAGTGCATTTATCAGACGTTACACATCAGTAAAGTGGCTTAATGCCAGTTTAGCACGCGAAACTGTGAACCGTAATAAACTAGTAAAGAGAAGAATATAATACAAATACGGCACTTTTTGAGTTTTCATTCATGGCTACATCGTCCAACGAAGTCAAGTAATTACCCATATATAGTTCTATTGTGTGTAGAGATGGAATAATGGGATGAATATGCGAGAACAAAATTACATGTGGAGTGATAGCTCGATGTCTGTGTGCAGAATAGATTTCATTGCTATGATCATTTTACTCAATAATTTGTTCATTTCATTTTTGTTTCATGAGTATGAAGCAAATCGGTATCGGTGGATGGCATGCGGGAGTATATTTCTCCTTTATTTCAGCCAAGGAATTTTGCTCAAAATTAGTGCAAAGATGATACAAAATTATAATTCACATATAGAGTAGAGTAGACGCCGACCCATTCAAGTCCAATTTTTCAGTGAGAAGACGAAACATCAGGCAGGTAAGCTGAACTGTCAGTGTGAAACAGAGGAAACCGAAGTAGACCATAATTTGCTAAGATAGTATCAAGAACCAAGTTTTGCCAGTCAGTGCTTGGGCATCAATCCCATAACAGAAATTCAGAATTGCAACTATCTTTCGGTACCAATATATTATGCTATGCTCATTGTTCAGCACCGTGCTCTGTTTTCATTCGCAATATTCCTAATATGAAATTATATATTTGTTTGAAGTAATGATTCCTCTCTCTCGCATTTGTCTTTTCCTGATTTTTTATTAATGCGGATATGAGAAAAACTACTCAGAGAGTAGTAAAGTCAGAAAGCAAAAATGGGTAAACAAGCCTACGAACAAAACACATTTAAAATACATTTGCACCGATATCTGACTATTCTGACTCCAAGTTATTACGGCAACTTCGCTTTGTTATGATGGCAATCGGAGGCACAGTTTTCCCCATTGTTAATTTGGCATCGTTGCATGAATATTTGTTGCTACATACAATCCCTTACATTAGAAATGAACCCACCAAGGTAAAGGATTGTTGTTGGCTCCGGTTCATTCATGACTGCATGAAAGTTGTGAAAAGGACAGAATATCAGGGATACTGTGTGTACCTATTCATTTTCAACAAAGGTACGCTACTCAATCGAGAAGCCAAGTTGCTGTTTTAACTTTTCAGTTTCACGTATTGTTGCGTTCAGCTTATTTTTCATTACTGAAGTTCATGTTTTTAACACGTAACATTCCAGAAGTGTGAAGCTCCTGCTTTTCATTTTACATTTATTAAACACAAATGTTTTCCTTCTCTATCTCTCTAGAGAACCAAACTTGTAGGTGTGTAATGAAAAAAGTTTATGCCAATTTCTCTGATGAAGTTGAAAGTAAACAATGAGAGCCAAAATGC
>VYYJ01004731.1:0-12618 GCA_021029165.1 Cyphoderus albinus
GTCAAGTTTGAAAAGACATTTGGAGGATAACCTTCAGCGAAAAATTCATCTTTGTTACATATGTACATGCAGAATTTGCATATTATTGGGATTGCTGCTTGTTCGTGATAAATAGAAATGCAACGCCGATCTTCGATTTTAGCTTCAAAAGGGCAGAATTCTTTTATCAAGATTATTTACGTACCAAATTTTGCTTTTTATTATATAAAGGCACTAATCCACCTCCATAAAGGTGTTAAAAAAGTTCCGCGTCGAAACTATTTTTTAGGGTACGCTGATAGAATATTTTCTCAATTTATCACCCAAAAAGCACAATTTTTGTTCTGTATTTATCAGCACCTTAATTGTTTGCTACCTTTACGATTTTAGCGGAGCTGACAAAAACTTTGAGCCAGTCACTCACTCACTACACTATATTAAAATGGTTTTATTCCTGAACCACAAATTACAATTTGCATGTTTTTATGTTTTATTCACCCGTTGCGTTGCTTCGCTCCTCTAAATTGTCCCACTTTCTTAAGACTAGACTTAACTTTTATTATTATTAAAAATAATAAAAACTCGAGAGCAAAGTACCACCACAACCCGAAGAAATAAAACTATCCGCACTTTACTCGATTTGCTCTACACTAACGTGACACTTTCTCTAATCAACTTTCTCCCGTTTTATTCTTTACTCACCCCATTTTGTCTTAATAAAAAATATTCTAGCAAAACGAACACCTTTTCATTTTTCAATATTTACGTTATCCGTTTTCTTTCACCACAAAGCGAGCAAAGCACCGGGGAAAAATTCACTTTCCTTCTTGTTTTCACCTCAGAAGATGCACTGCGGAAAACAAAAGGTACGACGAGCACGCGACAAAGACATGAAGCTTTTCGAGGAAGCTACATATCTACGTTACGTTACTTCAGCAAAAAGCAATACGAGTCGAAAAATGTAAGGGAAATCGAAAGGATGCTTCATCGCGAACGCAGACACACAAACACAACCTGGACAAAACACCGCGTTTCTTCTAACTTATGTACTTCATAGTGGATGCACCATGTGCACACAACTGATCATTTTAATTTTTTTCTTCGGTCGGGGAAAGCACGTTACGGGAGAAACGTAGGGTGGATGTGGATGTGGAGGAAGGAGAATTATATCACGGGTCTTACTCAAGTAACACAAAGTTTCGCCGCTTGCTCTTGGGTTTTGTTAGGTTATTCAATATTGTTATGTTATGTATGTTTGTTGCGGTTGAAAACAGAAGTGGGACAGAAAGATATCTGGTTAGAAAAGAAAGCATTTTTTTTACTTTCTCCTAGTTTTTCCTTTTTCCTTCATCATCGCACTTTCACGGTTAAAAACCTAAACCGAAGAGGGTTGATTTAAACACATTTTTGAAGTGACACGAGTAAAAAAGGAAATTTAAATATGTTTCTGGGAAACTTGATGATGATTATGATGACGACGATGATGGTAATGATGATGAGGATGATATTCTCATAAGGGGATTCTCGTCCAAAAAACTAGATGCACACAAACACAGAGTTGGTTGTGGATGTATGTAGAGTAGGAAAAAAGGTCCCACACGAGCAATGATGATCACTCCGTAGAATTCTTGGAATAACAACGCGGTGGTTGTAAAAGCGGTAAAATCGGGAAAGCCCAGATTTTTTCCACAGAAAAACACTCGAGTGAGTGAAAGATCCTGCCTATGAGTCTATGAGGAGAGATCGCCGCCACTGCTACCACCGCTGCTGCTCAAAATGCTCCACTGCAATGAGCAAGTGAAGTAAAAGTGAGCCATGAAAGAAAAAACGGAATGAATGAATGAACAAAAACTAAGCCCACTCGAGTCAAACTCAACTCCGCTTAACTTTCTCTTTTTGCTACACACTGGTTTAGTTTCCGATACCGGATGGATGCAGTTTTTCTCTTTCTGGGACACTTTTGACTTTTTCCCGGACAGGACAGGACACACACGTAGATCGACCAGAAAAGCAAAACCTTCGTTCAAGGATAATTGCACAAATGCGTTATTTTATTATTACGATGATCATCATCATATTCAGCATAATATAGGAGTTTAGTTTTGCAAAAAGGATGTAAAGTTTCACTTCGGATTTTTTTCTCACTTTCACTAAAATGCATTTCACGATTAGAGGATTTTCCCCACTTTTCTCTTTCATAAGAAATTTTTTTTATTAGGTTGTTTTTGCTGTAGCTGTAAATATGTGGATGTGAAGGTGTAGGAGGTAAAGATAGGTAATTCCCCGTAGAGAAATATATTTTTTTCCTTTCCAACTTTCGAGTTCAGAGTTACTGGCACAGGACAGGATGCGGATGGCCAGACTCATAATTCATCATGAATGATCATATGTAGCACACACCACTCTTACACAACAAGGTAAAATGTAATCCTCTTCAGGACAGGAGAAAAAGTTGTGTGTATCATATTCACAAGACAGGAAGGAAACGGGGATGGGATGCTTCAAAAAAAATATTTTCATTCATTTTTTCCTTCTTTCTGCTTCGACGCCTTAGAAATTTTCTTGCAAAGATTTTCCACAGAATTATTCACAATTGATTGAGTGAAACGTGGATAAATATTTTATTATGTTATGGCATCCTCATTTGCATAAATTTAGGCAAAGTAACTGACCACTTTTTTAGGGATGCCCAGTCATAACTTTTTTTCTTGGGGTTTTTATGATTTTTCGATACTTAAAGGGTTATCATATCTTGTAACGTAAGTATCATTTTCAGTCACAGGAAATCTCCCGATATGACCCTGATATCCCCATGAGACAGGATGACGATGATGCTTGTGGCATGATACGTTGATACCCACTACCACCACTACCGTGATCATCATGGCCATGGATGAAAAATCGTTTGTGTGTGGTTGAGTTGAGCTTGTGGCTGAGGCTGTCTGTTACAAGTTACAAGTTACGTTCCGTTATTTTACAAGATAAGAATGGAATATGAAAATCCCTCACATTTTTTCACTTGGGAGAAGAGTAAAAAGAATCTTTTTTTTTCTTGGTGGAAGAAGAAAAGTGGGTTTTTACATGGTCACATATTACACTCTGAAGAGAAAACTTATTTTTATGGTAGTAAAAAACTCCGCAAAACTCGACTTTCTTGGTGAAAGATTTTTGGTTATGTTAGGTACAATTTAGCTTTTCACTGCTGTACTAGATATATTTTTCTTTACTATGCATGCACCAAATTTTTTCCAGGTTTCACCAAAAAGATGCGTATTAAATTAGAGTTTCATCCTTCTTTTATTTTTTCCCGTAAAAAAAGGAGGTTTGATCGTGAATCGTGATCAGATCGTGATCACCATAATCATGGATCTTGTAAACACTCTTGTAAAATTTGGACGAATCAAATTTTTTTTTTTTTGTTGACCACTTCGATTCACTTTATAAACTTTTCCTTGCTTTCACCGTTTGATGGCAAAAAAATTCTCAAATTTACTTTATGTATTTAATAGTAGAGCAGCAAAATCTCGTGGAAAAAAATATTTTCAGGTACATACGTAGATCGAGCTGCTTGTAGAAAAATACTTTATAAAAAATCTTTTTGGTCGTCACTCTTAATTGAAAAATTTCTCTCCCGGGACTTATCCGTTATTCACAATTAAAAACAATTAAAAATATTTCTAAACAGGAGCGCACACCACTACCACTACTACATACTGCTTGTTCACATGAATTAAGTAGTAGAAATCGTTACATACAATGGTGACCACCGTCAGAATAATACAGCAGAAATAATTTTTTTGTGGGACACTGCCACTCGACACTCCGTAGTAGTTGACTTGTGTGCATCCACCATTAAACTAAAAAGAGGTGGTTTTCCTATTTCGTCCAGTTTCAATATTAAAAAAGCATATGGCTATGAAAATGAGAAAATCAAACGAAAAAAATTATATTACACATTCCCTTCCAAAAGCTACTATATAACAGCAAGACCATTACTGGTACCTAATGTTAGCGAAGTTAAGTCAATTTTCAGCACAAAAACTTTTCTATCATCGTATTATATTGTAGTATGTAGCTTAGCTTAGTCAGTGTCCTTGTCCCCCATGTAAAAAAAATTGCCGTGAATAAATAAAAGGGCTGAGTTTAGGTTTTGGAGTTTTCACCGAGTGAAAATGGAATATTGTATTGTATACGACAATACAACTCTATACAATCATCATCATCATGCATCAACATCGTCAACTAAAAATTGTGTGGACAGCCACAGCACGATAATGCCTAATACCGTATTATTGACTGTGTTTGTGTGTGTGAAAGGAAATCGTGTCACTGCCACAGTAAGTTTGCATGTATCAAAATATTGAGGTCCTTCGCTCTCGCTTCAATTTTTCTGTCACTGTTTAAGTTTTGTTGACTGACGATGAGTGAAAGCCAATACAGTACAAAATTTGTGTATGCATTTTGTGTTATAAACCTGGCGAAAGCAAAACAAAGAAAAAATCGTTTTTTGGGACATTGAGCTGTTGGTGTTAGACTAGACTTAGATTTTGCATATGCAGGTCATCACACAATTTTTATGGTGTTATTCTGCTCCTTGTATTTATTAAATGTTGTCAGATTGTCACATGTGTCCACATACTTAATCGAGAAAAGGCAAGGCAATGTTTGCAAGGGGGTGCTTTCCCTTCTTTGCATTTATTTGCATTGTATTGAAACAATCAAAACTCTGATGTGCTGTGCTTTTACTGTAAATGACACCAGGAAAAAATTCTGTTTCGCTTGTAGAATAGAATAGTCTGGTCACACGCACGCATTGGCAATACTATAGTAGAAGGATGTGACAATGTGTCATGCCAAATCGAAATAAGGCAAGCAAAAAAATTGGAAAAGCTGAGAAAGGTTATCTGCGATTATATTACTGTCGTCACGTCACGTCATGTCACATTCTTCCAAATGCATACATTATAGTAAATACACGTACGATGAGGAAAGTTAATCGAAAATGGGGGAATGAAACGGTTTTGCATTTCTGCGTTCCACTGCATTTTCCAGTGCATGCTTATGCATGCATTGGATGATAAGCTAACTTCCACTACAAAATTAGTACATTGTATGTATCCACTGCATTGCATGGGAAGGAAATTTGAATTTGCAATAATTTTTGCACCTATTTTTTTCTACCAGAAAACTCAACCATTCTAGATACGTTAAGAAATTAAGTAACGTAGCGCCACCGCATCAGTACGCGTGCTACGATACATTTATTTTGGTAATTTCCAAAACATGGCACAAGCAAGCATAGCAGCAAGCTGCAACTTGGTCTGCTTTTACATTAGTTTCGGGTTGCCCTGTTTTTTCCTTTCACCCGCTTTAACTTTGCTTTGCTTTCCTACCACTTTATTGTGGACCAACAAAACAACCAACAAAACGGTGGCGGTGCGGTGTTTGGGTGAGTGAGGAAAAGTAATCTAGAGTGTAACCTAGTTTATTGACGATGACTAAAAACACTTTTCATATTACATTTCATTTCATTACTTGACTTGCTCCGCTCCATCATACCAATTTACTATTTTGCAAATGTTGCCTGTACTGTATTTGAAAAAAGCAGAATGTTTACTTTACATAGATGGGAAACAATAACAAAGCGATATTGATACAGATACAGTTGCGTTCTTGCATTAAATCGGATTAGAAAAAGGTGGTAGCGCAGAGAAAAAAAGCTTTGATGAAAGAAGGGTTTGCAATGGTAATGTAATAGTAGGTAATGAATGGTGATGGCAAAGTGATAAGCTTAGGTTGATTTTGGAGTTTTCTTTCGCTCTATCAAAGCATGAAATGCAATGTAATGCAATGCTATGAAGAATGTTGAGGTAAAAGTCCATAAGTCGAAGAAAGAATTTTTTCACCGCTGCTACCTGCAAGCAAGTAAAGTTACGTACACTACCTGCCTTTTGCTTACAACTACAAAGCTCAGTGTGACATCATACAACTGAATTGCTTTGGCCTTTTTGCAAAAACTGGGCAAGGAACGCAAAATAAATCTTGGGTTCGGTTGTTCGAGTTGCTTTACAATACTATGTATTGCTCTGAGGCAATTTACATTTCAGTTTACACCAAATATGCAAATGCCCACTAACGAAGTGATTGAGTGGGTGAGCCACACACAAATACCTACATACCTGTACACTCACATCAGCTAAACTTAATTTTTTGCTCCGATTCTAACTCGTGCCATTGAAAATTTTCAATTGGCATTGAAAGCTACTACCATATAATATAGTTATATTTAGCTATAATTTACTATAGATTTGTACCCGGCTCCGTATATTGGCTCGGCGTAGACAAACAGGGCACAGTAATGCAGATAATTTTCAGCTGCTGAACACGCTCTTTTAACCAACTCCCGAGACAACTCAATTCAAACAAACTTAATCGCCACCGGCCACCACCACCACTGCAATATACTACTTGTAAGTATGTAGCAGGCAAGAGAACCAGGACAAAAAAGCTGAAGTGAGTGAGATCCAGAACCTCCGAGCCTCCCTGTTGTGTGCGGTACTTAAATACATGCACGTAATTTGCGTGTTGTTGTGGGACCGTGAGGAACAAGGTATTTATTTTATTATGGTAATAATATCCTGTGGACATTATGTTTTCCTACGTGGACACATGAATCCGATAGATGAAATTTATGCATTCTATAAATATGTAGGTAACTAAGTCAAGCATGCATAAAATAAAATGCATGCCTAAATAACTTCGAGACAAAATACAATTGTTAAAAAACGTCCATAAAATGCTCCAGTCCATAGCCACTTAAGCGGAAGACTCACGAGACAGTCCTTGTCCATAAAATGTTGTATTGTAGTATTCGCGTGTAATCATAACTTAATAAATATCCGCATTGTAGTTAATGGGCAAATAATAAATGTCCTATGATTTGCTTCTAGTATATAAACGAACATGAAATAAAAATATGTGTGACTTCGCGTCCATTAACAAAAAGTGGATACATTGCACTTGGTTCCAACAGTAAAGGTATAATAACAAATTTGTTGTGTTTAATTTGTATTTCCAAAGCTATACACCATCATATCAACAACACCACTATTGCAGCGATTCTACCAACTAAACCAGTTAAGCAGTTCCACTTTCCGGCATCACATCCTCATGACCATCATAATATCACCAACGACCATAGCGTTGTCCGTCGTCATGCACCGATTTCCTTACTGACCTTTCTCCGGTCCGCTCTGCTAGGTTTGGAGTATTGTATGTATCTAATCTACATATTGATATTATTTGCTTTTTGTTTGTTTGTTAGATTGGTGCATAGTATAGTATACCATAGCTCTCCACATGCATAAAAATTATATTGGTCCAGTATAGTCCAGGATAAGTTTTTTTCTTTCCCACTTTTAATGCATTTTATTCTCTTCCTGTCAGAAAATCAATTTGCGTTTTACCTCATTTCCGCATTGCATTGCGATTCTTGTAATATTGCATTACATTGCTTTTCGCATTTCATGGTCATAATCGACACTCATCATAGAACCCGGAAAAAATCCTCCGTTTATAAAAAGCTATGTAAAAACTTAGCTTTTGTTTACAAATTAGAAGCGGAACCGGACTCAACTTCCATTTAGTAAATAAACAAAAACAACCAAATTAACACAATTTACCTTTCTAATAATATAATGGTACTCACTTACATCAAGTCACATGTGTCAATTTTCGCAGCCTATAGGCGTTTTTATTTACATGCATATTGATGAGATATTTGGGCACGTCCACCTCCAACCAACCTATTTTATTCGATCACGGATTTATTTGATTAATTGAGCACTAATTTAATAGGAGGGACAAAGCCGTCCACTGGGACGTGTCTCTGTCTCACTTCATCCGCATCGATCCAATAATTGGGGGTCATGCTGTGAGTCAATGAGTCACTGCGATGCACTGTCAAGCTTTATAAACTTTGGTTTGCACTTTTAAAAAGAATCAAGACACAATGTGACAATGAAATATGGACGGCTTAAACCTATTGAGTAGTTAAATTTTATTTCAATTTTTGTTTAAGTTTAACGGCATCCAAATCAGTCAAGTCAAGGTAATAAGTATAAAAGTGGCACTTTACTTCTTGTAAATTAAACTACTACGAAAACAAGAGAAAGG
Source organism: Cyphoderus albinus (assembly GCA_021029165.1). Classification (NCBI taxonomy): domain Eukaryota; kingdom Metazoa; phylum Arthropoda; class Collembola; order Entomobryomorpha; family Paronellidae; genus Cyphoderus; species Cyphoderus albinus. Next base: position 8,155 of record VYYJ01004731.1, read on the forward strand.
AGGAATTGGAGGAGGTGGAAATATCACAAAACAGGGAAATCAATGTGATTTTCTCGGAGAAAGTAAAATTACTTCAGAGTAGGAAAAGACACATTTTTTGTTCTAGGGTCATTAATAAGGCTAATGGAAACGACAATAAATAAAACTGGTAACGATTACAAGCCATGTCGTACAAAAAAGTTTATGGGGAAGTTCACGATATTACATACATACATGTAGTAATAGTAATGTAATATGTATGTGAGTAGGTGGGTTTATGCATGTATGTACTAGTATCTAGTAGATACTATTTACTATAATGAATGATAATTATTGTCTTCATTGTCATTCATTTCATTAGATTACATAAGTAGATGGAGACATATTGGCCAACTCAACTAAACAATATTACACGTAATCATTACATACAAGTAGACAAATCGACCTGGAAAAATAAATGGACACAATCAATAAAGATAAAACAGAAACGTCTCATCAATTAATCTCGCGTAATCTTGGCGTCACTATTTTACTTTCAGCTCAAAATGATGTCTAAAAAGTAATAGGTAGATCTGTGTTGTTTTGGGGACTATATTGATTAATGAAATAATGAACCAAATTATTAGAAACCAAATTATTATTTTTAATGAAATTAATCATTTAAAAACTTTAAAAAAATTATTTCGACAAAGTCACACCAATACAAATATTACCTACGCATACAAAAATCTGCGTGTGACATTTTGTACACAAATATCAATTTGATTTGATGGACAAACCAAATTTTTGGGGACATGTATGTATGTAACATACGTGTGTAGTCCACAATAAAGTCCACACACTTTGACTTAATGTATCATAGAATGGTTATCAGAGTGTGTCCATGTGTCCACCCTTTGCACACTCACTCGACTCATAATATGCACACACAAACATGACATAAATACTGGGCACCTTTTCGCAACCTACGAAACAGGAATAGTCCATTAGCATTATTAATTCAGGGGAAAAAGCAGAAGGTAATCGGAATCAGAGCAATGTCATGTCATAGTCTCTTTTCTTTCCTTGCTGGTCATAGTATAAAGACAAATTTCACTCATCACCCATCGCATCGAGAAGAAAAAGAGCCGCTTGCTCCTTGCCTTGCTTGCACCCATCGTTATTGCTTAGCTTGCATTTAGATTGCACTGCACGGTAAAGCGAAACCGTGAAAGTCAAGTTAAGTGGGAGAAATTTGGAATGCAGAGAGCTGAGCTGAGTAAGTGCAAGTCAATATCAGTCTCCTTGTGTCCTATCACAGAAATGAGTTCCAAATGTCCCAATGTTCCAAACACTTTACCTTTGTAACATTGTAACATACCATCTGCTTTTCTCTACATACTCGTTACTCCTGTTTTGTGTCCGTGTCCATGTGTCACACTTAAACTCGCATTTTTCTTTTTTCCCAAGTTAAACTCAGAGTCTGAACAAAAGCCAAAGATTTAGACGGCCTTTTTCTTTCTACATTACTTATAAGATCCAAATGACTTTCCAGATAAAAATGCTCCATCCACATCCACATCCACCCACATAACATAAAAAATCGAGATGGATGCATGCACCAAACACCAAGAGAAACCGGAGAAAGGGCACCGTGCCACAGCACAGCTAAACCCAGCCGCCTTGCCGAGTCGAGCTGCTTGTTTTTTCTCAAGTGAGTCATGCATTAAATAAAATGCTCGGCTCGACAAAGCTGAGTGAGAACGAATAACCCTGTTTACACCATACAAAACCTTCATGCACCACCAAGCCGCCGAAGACATTTTTATGTATCACCCTCCTAGACGCATACGTTTTTTCTCTCTTGGTGTGTTATTTTCGTGTGTCTTGTGTCTTTTTTCCTGTCGAGAATCGTGCTATTCCCTATTTTACCTCTATTAAGCTCCATTATACAGTATTATGGAACACACCTTGTTTACTCGTATTGCATTACATTATAATATTATATTGTGTCAATTCGCCTCTAATGCAATGTCTTCCCAATATAATATTATTCATTTCCAATTTTTGCCGGATCGTAAAAATCATGTAATGTACGTATATACACGAGACTGCCACTTTATGCACGGAGAAAAGAAAACATTTTCACTTTACTTCAGCCATAAACCAAAATATTTTTCTTTATTGGCTCATTTAGACTGAATTTATTGAGCGTGACGATTTTCAAGTGAAACGTGTCACTGTCAGTTTATTAATATACCTAAATACATGCATATTCTATTCATGTAGTAAAATGAAATTGGAGGTATCGATGAATTTTTAAAAGCAAACGGTTTTAAGTAATTAAATGAGTAAGCAAAAAGTGGCACAGTTGAAGTTGAACGGGTACGAACTACTCACCTTTACTTTTGGCTGGCCCGTTTCTACTTCACCTGAATTTTGCTTCATTTTACATTCATGCATAGGAAGAAAATTGAAATAAAAAGGTGAGCTGAGCTACATAGTCCCGATGTATGGAAGTATTTAAGAGGAGGGAGTAAACGCAAGATAACATCTTTATATTTCGCTATTTTAGTTTGTAAAATTGCTCAACGCGACTACGGATACGCACGTTGGTAGAAGACGAGCAATTATTCTATTACTTACATGATATAACGGTTTACGGTTATATTTACGGTTATGATATGACGGCCACTAGCGAGCAACAATTCCAAAACGTTGGGGGAAAGTACAGCATTTACTAAAGACTGAAGGCAACATCTTTTACTTGGCTTGGGTTGGGCTCACTTTTGCTCCAAATTTTTTTATTCCCGTTGCGGTTAAACTTAAGTCATTGAGCTATAGCTAAGCTCAAGTCACCTTTTGGGTTTCTCATTGCTCCAGTCGAGTCGTACTTACTCAACTCACTTGTCTCATCAATGTATACTTTATAATCTAGGCTATCTTGAAAAGTTGTGCATAATGTACATATGTATATATATGACCACTAAAATTGACCACGTCGACCACATCGCATATCACATTATTCATTAAGTAAGCAATGTATATTTACCGAAGGTGGTGGTGTGACTGCCTTCGACGACGACTATAAAAAATTAAATTCGCGAGAATGAAGTATTTCCCCAGGTACACATAGTACAGAAGCACATTGTCATTACGAAATTAGAAAGTACACTGAACTTTCACTCATTTCCACTCCATTCCCGGTTTTCAAGGACTCGAGTTTTCTTCGGGCGATTTTTTTATTCCTATTTATTTTATGACTTTGACCTTTCTTTACTAAACTACATAATGCATCGTTTAATATTTCTATATGTACATATATAAAACAGTTTTGTATTTTTGGTTTTATTTACAGAGACGAAAACTTTGGCAAATTTTAATTGTGCTGAATTAAAAGCTTATTTTGTAATTAAAAATAATCTGCTTAAACGGAAACTGCTTTTGGCCTATTTAATTGTTTCGCTTAGCCACACAAAATATGAATAGAATTAATTTCTCTATATTGAGCTATTATTATATAATTGTATTGTAAAGAATAAAAAGAAAAGTCGTTTTTCACGTATCAATAAATAGTCATAATTAATACTCGTCCGCTTTTCCATTTTTGTTTACACACGCTCCAAATCAATATATAGAAAAGTTAGTTTGTCAAGGGCATTTTATTTTGTTTTAATCTTGAAAATAAAACAATGTCAATACCAAACCAATACGTCATTCATAAGGCTTGTTAATATTTTACTTATTGTTATGCTGTTATGTTATGTTTATAAATATCGTACTGAATTTGTGGGTGTCAACTTGTTTTTGTGTCAATGCAATGCACCGACCTATCAGGTAACAAAAAGATGTATGTTATGTTTATATGTAAATACATATTAAATATGTTACATGATACCCAATACATAACACACGAATTTCTTCAGCAAATCGGTATAAAACTTTTTTTTTAAATTTACATGTAAAATGCTGTGTTCGTTGTTAGTTTCAAGTTTTAAACTGAAACTAAACATTTTCTCTGAAAACCAGATCAAATATTTAAATGGCGACAGCTAAAGGGAAATGTGTGGGTTGGACGCTATTATGCATTTCGTTCAAACACGAAGTTTATCAATGAAGCAGATGACATAATTGCTTCTTTTTTGGTTTGTTGCTGATAGAATTTCCCATAACCATAACATCCGTAACAGGGAGAGTCTTTCGTTTAGTTTTGAGTAGTTATGAATGTAACAAAAAACTTTAATTTTCCGTAAGTGTGAAAAGTGAGATTTTTTTTAGAAAAAATGACTCACTAAAGTATTTAGAAGAAATCGCCGATAACCGAAAAGGATGGTATTCCAAGTCAAGAGGAACTTGGGAAACACAAGCTAGTATTTTTCCTGAATAGTCCTATCCGAGACGCATCGAACGACACCTTACTCGAGTCATTTGGAGCAGAAATGAATTCTTTAGAGCACTTTTACTGAGTTTTGCGAGATATCCCACCCACGTTAAACACTTCTTAAT
>VYYJ01004732.1:0-12616 GCA_021029165.1 Cyphoderus albinus
TACTAATGATGAAACAACTGGGAACTGATATGAGTATATAAAGCATGAAAATGAAGACGTAGTAGTTTGTTGTAAATTTTTAACTTTTTTCTTCATTATTTAAATTTTCGGTCTGTCATAGCCTCCACGGCATTGATCATCATTTATGTTAAACAAGTGGAAGCCAGTCTCAATAAATTGACTTTGAATCAGTAAAATGGAATAAGATTTTTAAAAGGGAAATAACTGCACACCAAGAGATAAGTGATAGTAAGAAATAGAGCGGCTAGTTTTGAAAACCGGGTGACTCGCCAGTTGGAAAGAAATAGGAGTCACTTTTTTAAAACTCTTTTAAACTCTTCAGTTTAAACAGTAGTAAAGCACTCGTCTGTGACATGACCTTTCAAAATTTTGTTTTTAGTTGGTAACGAAACAACTCTTTGACTCTTAATGCTAGTATTTTCGTTGTTAAAAAAAAAACGGTTATTCGCACATTCCCGTGCAAAGATGCAAAGATGTGATTTAGTAAAAAGATTAGATTATATCATAGTATATGTATCTCTGGCTGGTAGTGGTTTGCTACTACCACTATATATTATTATAAGGGCCTTATTATTAGGCATTATAGTACATAGTAGTAGTAGTAGTAGTAGTAGTAGTAGTAGTAGTATAGAGAGAGAGAGATAATAGAAGCAACTGCAACAGAAAAGCAGTACTGGTAGTTATGTAGTAGTATCTTCTTAAGGCACAAACTTGAAGAATGTCAACAAACTTTTTGTTTTTGTTCCTGCTAATGCTTTCAGTATAGCAAATTGTCGTTAGTGCGAAGTTAATTAGTGACTCAATCCAAGTCCAGTGAGAAACCGGCTAAAACGGCACCTCCACCATGTAGCTTATTAAACCAGCTACACGATGGATACTTTTAAAAATTGTCACAACCTTTTTTAACGGGACTTATGCACCATTTAAGTTAACTGCCAACATGTTAACATGGAAGTTAAATGGCAGATATTGCAGTATGCATAAGTCCTGAAAAGAAAGGTTGTGGCAATTTTTAAAAGCATCCATCGTGTAGCTGGTTTAATAAGCTACATGGTGGAGGTGCCATTTTGCCAATATCAGGTCAACTAAGGCACCTAAGCCATTAGTTTTAAAAACATAATTAAAAATTGGTTTGTTGACACTCTTCAAGTTAAAAAGGGGACTATTCAAAAATTACGTTATATATTTTTTAAACATTTAACCATTTGGTGCATGTTGATATTTTCTATCAAAACAACGACCCAGTATTTATCAGTGTACCAAATTTGGGGTCATTCGTTATGCCCTACTTTTTATAACGTGTCACATGAAAGGGCCCTTATTTATATTTCTATTCGTTGAGTCAAGATGGTGGGGCAGTGCTTGAAAGTCCTGTCTGTGCTATTTTTCCATAAGATGTTTATATACAGGACAGGATCTCACGATTATGCCTTAATATTCTTATTCCTCTTATCCTTGTCTTATTGCTGCATTGTACTACTACTACTAATTTTGTTTTAGTATAGTACAAGTTATCAGACATCAGACAGAAGCGTGTAGTACTATTCTCTCTACTCTTTACTCTACTTATATGTGTAGCAGCAGCATATCCATCAGTATTTTGACAAGTAGCAGTGTAGTCCGTCTGAGTCTCTTTATATTTTTTTTATGACTGAAAAAAATAATAATTATGAATATATGTATATATATGCTATCGACAGCCTCCTCATTATGTCGTGATGATAGGATGTAAGAAATGAGGAGAATGAAGAGTAAAGAATCAAAAAAGTGATATTATCTGAAAGCTATAAAAACTGCTTTCCCGCCTTATTATTTATTACAAGTTTGTTTACTTCTCACTTATCAATAGTAGACCCCACTACTATTTCAATACACACGATGTGTACACTGGAAAAAACCGTTATATACATTCTGTAACGGTTTTTAATATGAGTGGTTGGTGGTTCCAGTCTCTCACCAATCAGGAGAATATCACCATATATATTTCTCTATCTCTCTCGTTCTTTTTTTCCCTAACCTCGCTAGTGACTCTAGCAGCAACAGTATTTTGCGTATTTTGCGTGTTTACTTTAAAAAAAGGTATAGGAATAAACTTCTCTTTTCTTTTTTTTAAATACAAATAAAAGAAGAAGAAGAAATGTTAAAGAATATTATATTATGCATATTGTCATATAAAAAATTTTAGTCATCATCATCATCATTCTCATCATCAGATAGGTCTCTCTCTCTCTCTACATTATCTCTCTGTATATCGGTCATATATTCTTCTTCTTCTGTCTCTATTACTTATCTTATCTTTTCTCTTATTATCGTCTCATTTACTTATAATAATAAACTTTATTCAATAAGTGTATTATTTTTTTTCTTCATCAAGTATCATAGATAGGCAAATCACAGTCTTTTTTTTCATACCTTAACAAACATATACTTTGTAAAATGTCATTTTACATATTGTTCTCTCTTTTTCTTTTCATTGTTGGCGGTAGAAGATTATGTAAGTACACATGCAAAAGGTTTGTGTGTGTATATGATGCACACAAAAAAAGTGTTGAAGAAAGAGAGGTACTCAAAACCATGATATCATCAACGTTAACATTATTAACATTATTATTATATCGTACATTATTGTACCTTTTATAAACATAATATGCAAATAATAGATGCAAAAAAAAAATAATGCAAGATGAATTTTCTATTTAAAAAAATTGTAACGACGATGCGACGGCAGACGAACGGTGGTGGTACATATAGTAGCGATCGAGATGAAGTTGATTAAATAAAATATATATAAGAAGTGATGATAACAATCATGAGGAGCGTGTAATATTATCATCAGTGTGTATGTAGTAGTACAACTCGTTAAACACACGTGAGTAGCTCCAAATTAAATAAAATTAAACACATATATAAACAAACCGACTATGATATAGCGACAAAAATTTTCTTAAATCGAAAACGTTATTATTTTTTTTATCGAATTGTTGGGGGGTAGAGCAAGAGAGAGAACAAAAAAAAAGTGTGAAGTTGTACACACTATGGCAAAGGCATTGTAGGACGGAGAGAGATTTGTTGTTGTTAAGTTTTAGTATAGCCAGCCGGATGTGATTAGTAGTAGTAAAACTGATAGTAAATGCAGTATAATATATACAGAATCGGAAGCAACACGAGCTGCAATTATTTATTTGTTATTATTACAAACTTTTTTTGTTGTTGTTGTAATTTCTGCAGAGAATTGGAGAGAGACGAGAGAGAGAGAGGTGACGACGACGACTCTTTTTTTTTATTTGCACAAATACATAATGGGGACTTGTCTACTTGTTTTGTACGAATATGTGCTGTGCTCGCGTTGTTGTGTTGGTCATGTATTTCTGGTGTCTCTCTGGATTTTATTTTTTATTTGAGATTTTACTTATTTATTTATTTATGAGGCTTGGGGTTTCAGGTAAAGGAGCAGCAGCAGCAGCAGCAGCAGCAGCAGCAGAAGTGACAAATAAATTACACTTCATGATGATGATGTGCGAATTTGTTTGTTTTGGTTTTCTCTCTTTTATGTGCCGGGAATTTATTGTTCGCTAGTTTTATCTCTCTCTCTCTATCTCTCTCTCTCTCACTCTCTGAATGTTTGAAGTGATGAGGTTATTTTGCTGTCTCTGTCATACCTTTATTTCCCCTTTGGTGAATTAACTCCTACTACTACCTCAATGTTGTCATTTTGGAATTTGGTGGGGAAGCAGATCATTATATTATTGTGTGGGTGTGGAGGAGGTAGGCACAGGCTATAGTGTGTATTATATGGCAGAAGAGACGTTAGGGAAAAAGAAAAATGAGAGCTGCGACAGATGAGAGACACGACGAGACACGAGAGAATTATAGTAAAAAATAATAATATGCTTTTGATCGAAAATAGGGTGTCTCTGATCATGATGATGATGATGATGATGGTAGGTAGTAGTAGTAAAAACCCTTCTTAATTTTTGTTGTCGTTGTCCTGTTATTAAATATTATTCTCCATTTAAGTTAATATAAGTTTCAAAACCCCTAGTCTTTCATTGATGCGCTTAAATTTTGTAGAGACACGAGATCTTATCACATTTCTCTCCGGTAGCATGTCTATTAGCTCTTATGTTGACTGGAGTACTGAGCCTCCGTAAGAATAAATTCGCTTTATTGATAGGTATATTTATATACGGACGTTCTGAATTAGATGATTTAAGTGTGGGGCCACGAGCAGACCTAATCAAGAAGGTGTTACAATTTCTTCTCACAAGTCTCGATATATATAGTTTAGAGTCTCTCGTGCTTGCTTGTGATCAACTCACTGAACGACGCTCGTCGCGCTGCAGCTATTAAACTGCAACACTTGCACATGTGCCAAAATAACTCGCTCTGCTACTACTACTACGACTACTAGACGCTCATACAACAGCCCACCAACAATCATCTGAACATGCGAGCACCCTCTATCTGAGAATTTAAGAAACGTGTACAGACGATATATGAAAATTGGTTTTTTTGATTTGATTTTGATTCTGCACACATACAAACGGAAACGGTCTGCTTGTGTTTGAGTGAGTAGTGAGTCGGCTGCGCTGCTGCAAAGTGCAATGAAAAATTGCACAAGAAAAAACTGCAGCAGCAGCAGCAGCAGCAGCAGCAGCAGCAGCAGCAGCAGCAGCAGCAACATCAGCAGCGGCTATAATAAATTTGAAACGCTTTTCTCTTCTTTCCTTCTTCATCATCATCATAATCTTTTAAAAATTCATAATAATGCTACTCATTGCAGCAGAAGCAACAGTAGTAACAGGAAAAAAAAAAGACCTCAATTATTTTTTCTGCAGAAATTTTTAACCCGATTATTTAGCTCTAGTTGAAAAAAAATATTTCTTCTCTTTTGAAAGTTCTTTTTTTTTTCACGGTACATTAAGTCGGGTAAGTGTGGTGGTGGTGGTGGTGGTGAATACGATGATGATGATGATGGAAGGTTCATTGATAGGTTCTGCTTCTCTCGCTCCTCGGTTTTTCTTTTTATAAAAGCTCACACATTTTTGATCCACTCGATTACTAACTTATTACGATGTGTAAACGAAGGTATGTAGAAATTCGTTCGCTTGAATGATTTTTTTTTTTTTTCGTTTAAAAAATAATGATATCGTATATTTAGCAGAGGTACATTATTTTGGTGGTTGAATGGATCGGTATTATATAGAAAAATTTTAAGTTTTTTAAATTTGTGGTGGTGGTGATTATATAGTATAGGTGGCGAAGTGAGGAGTGTCTCTGTCTGTCTGTCTGTCGGGCGTGGCGGTTTTATTTCTCTCTCTCTCTCTCTCTTTTCCAATAAGTCAATTGGAGTGTGTTGAAGTTTTAAACTAACGTGTGTTCTAATTGAGTTTGAGATTGGTTTTACTACGAGTATGTTATAATCAGCTACATATTTATATTCGACGATATGAGAGGTAATATATATATATATATATATATTACAAGAAACGCGAGGCCTACGCCAAGCGTAGTTAAGGTGATTTTAAAACAACTGTTTGGCCACCTGGACTTGACCGTTTGAAAGTTCGTTGCTAGTTGTTAACGTAACAATAAAGCAACATAGTCTGTAAAGTCCATTGGTTTAACTTGTTTATTTTGGGTGCTCATACTGCTCATATCTCATTCCTCGGTTATATAGAGATACGTTTTCTTTTAAACTTCTCATCTCTACATATATTGAGGATGCTGCGGGTCTTTAGAACCGAATCGACCCGAATGGACCTAAAATGTATAAAGCGTTTTTAGGCAGATGTTCAAAAGCAGCAGATGTTGGGCTGATGGGTTACTATTTATATTATTGGTAGTTAAAGTGATTTCTAAAAAAAAAAACCTCAAAACACGATAGCTACCTGACCTGTCAAAGCTCATCATATATATTTTTTTAATTACGTGGCAACCATTCAAAAATAAAAAATAAGTGTAAAGACAAATTTCATTGGGTGTTTACTCATGCTACCATTCTTCTCTTATACAAGGAGATACATATATATATATATATACAATACATATATATATACATTATGCGCTTTTTATATTATCTGAGAAGAATCTCTTCTTCTCTCTTTTGTTTTCCTTTTTCTTTTAAAAAAACACTTATGTACAACAAAAAACAAAAACAAAAATAAAAATAAAATTCATTTCCTCGTGTTTTTCCAGTTCATTACCTTTAATAAAATCTTCTCGATCGTTATTGTTGTCAAACTCGAGCAACACGACGTCAACAATTTCGTCATCGTCTTCGTCATCTCCATCCTCGCCTCCATCATCATCGCCATTATCATTATCAAGAACAGTGTTGTTGTTATTATTAGCGCGTGGTAGTAGTGGTGGATGAAGAAGATGATGATGATGATTAAGCCCGGTCACTGTCGTCACTCCCGACGACTCTTCTTCTTCTGCTTCTACCACCATAATAGCTGCTGCTGCCGCTGCTGCTACTACTACTACCGGGCCGGTATTGTTGTCGTAAATGAGACGCATTATATTGATTGAGTGATTTACTCAATGCGTCTTATTTTGCAGTTATTTTAAAGAACGTTTTGATCACTTATTTGAAAAAGGTTCAAACAAAAAAATATATTTTTTTTATTTAAAGAAAAAGAAACGTGTATGTAGCTCGTTATTGTAAACAATAAAAAAAAATCTTTTATTTTCTCGTGTCACCCGACGAGATAAACTGTAACACAACAATTACACTTGATTGAATAGGCAAGAAAAGAAAAATTAATTGTCGGTTTCCTTCAGCCGAATTGTTTTCTTTCTTGGAAGAGAGAAGAAACTAATTATTTTTTCTTCTTCTAATTTTCACTCACTCGAACTCTGCCATTTAATTTCTGAGACTTTGTATTAAAACGAGATTCTATATTCTTGCTCTTCTTGAATGTCGTGTGAAAACTTGTGCTTTTTGGATTTGTTTTTGTTTTTGTTTTTTTGTTTTTGCTTCTTGCCTCTGCTACTTAATTTTTCTTCTGTGTGCTCATCAATCGAGGAGAGAAAACGAGAACTGGAAGAAGAGGAAGAAGAAGAAAAATGCAGAAGGAGAGAAAGAGAGAGAGAATTTACCAACAAAAAACACACTCAGCGTGTTTACAATAGAAGTTTTGTAGTTTGGTTTTTTTTCGTTCGTTCTCCGTTTCTCTTCTACTAAAAATTTCTAATTAAAAAAATTTCTGCTGCTGCTGCTATCACATGAAGCGGCGAGTTGTAGTTAGCAGTAGTGGTGGTGTTGAAAAGTAACGGAACGGAGGAGCGACAGCGTCAGGCCGGTGGTATTTTTTAAATTTTTTCTTCTTCTCCTCTTTTTCAGAAATATATTATATATTTATTTATGTGTTTATTACTACATAACTCTCACGAAACGTAAAATCTCTCGTCATGTCATCTCCTCACTCTTAATTTAAAAAAAAAATATCTGACACGTTCTCTTTTGTGATATTTGAGCGAAACATCCGGATAAAAATTTTCTTTCTTTTTTTTATAAGTTCTTTCACACTGATGTGTCTTTTTTTTTGTGACTAGCACCAATAGCACGATTACTCCAAATAATAATCAAAACTGCGCTGCACTGCACTGCAAAAGTGTTGTGGTGGTGGTTTGCTTTTATTACTGCTACTACTACTACTACTAAATTATTATTATTATTCTGTCGAGTGACCGAACCAAACTGCAACTGCAGCAGTAGCAAAAAAGTAGAAGTAACGACGACGTAATGTTATGCTAGAGAACGAAACGAATAAACCTAAGAAAATCTCTTTAATAGGGAACAGATTTTTACTTTTTTCGTACTGTTACGTTTTCTTTACTCTCTCGTATTTCTGTGTATGTGTGCCACGACACATCACAAAGAAGAAAAAAAAACAATTCTCCGGAGTTTGTTCCGAGAGAAAGAAGAAGTAGAGAGAAAGAGAGAGTCAACAACCAGGAGAAGGAAAAGAAGCGGATGATGGTAGTAACAGCACACCGATCCGTATACACACACACACACGCTACTTTTCACGACACCCCCGGTCTCTTATTTTTCTCAGTTATATGTGGTAGTACCACTACATTATGTCAACAACAACAACAACAACAAAAAATCTTTTTTTTTTCTCTCTCTCTCTCTGCACTGGATAATATATATATCTATGAGTGTAAATTCGTCACACAGTTTTCCGGGTTTTTTAAAAATTATTATTGATATTGTTTTTTCTTTTTCTTCTGCAGTAGTATTAGGTAGTGGTGGTGGTAAAAGTCACACACACACGTATATAAATAAATCGTTAAATAATATATGGTATCAGTTTCTTTCTCTCTTTACCTCTTGTCACAAAAATCACACACGTTTTGAACGGAGTACCAGTTTCAGAAGAAAGAAAGAAAGAGAAAACAAATTTGCCCGGATTTTCTTTTTTTTTCTCTCTCTCTCTCCTGTTTATAACTTACACACACAGAACACGTTCCGTATATTTTATTTTCATCTGCTCTGAATAATGTGTTAGGGTGATTCAGCAGTGTGTAGTAGTGTTTTATTTTTTATTTTTTAAATTCTTTAACGTCGATATATTTAAAATATATTTTATGCTCCTGTCGCTCCGCTCTGCACTCTGTGAATGAATGAGTGATTGAGCGTTTAAAATTAAAAGGTCTCTTGCGTTTGATTCAGGTAGTAGTGGAGTCGAATAGTGGTAGCAGTGGTGGTGGTGGTGGAGGAGGAGGAAATCATATATCAAGACAGAGAGAGAGAGAGAAATTTTTGTTTCAATTTCGGTATAAACACATCACATAGAGCGAGCGAGTGCATTATAATAATATATTATACTATTATTAATTTCTTATATGCGTTAGTTATACGTATGAAACGGGCTATTATAATTTTTATATTATACACACCATCATTACCTGAATAAAAAATTGAACCAAAATATATATATTTTTTTCTTCTCATTGGGTTACTGTTACTTAAGTTTTTTATACCATAATCTATATATATTTCTTTACGTTCACCACGCTACACATCACGGTTTCTTTTTACTTCAGAGAGGTCCTTCTTTTTATTATTCTTTTTTACATATTATATAGCATTAGAATCCAACCTTCTTCTTCCTTTTTCTTTCGGAATTAAATAATAACAAGAGAGGGCCACCACCACCACCACAGCGGCGGTGGACGCCGGTAATAATCAGAGTAGTCTCTCAGAATATATTATTGATTAGTAAAAGGAAGACCCCCACCCAGGTAAATTGAGAATGTTATGTACTAATGTTATATCAGATTGTGGAGGACACTATTATTTATATCCATGACTTCCACACACACACTCACAGCGTTGTACGCTTATTTAGCTCTTTTACTTTATACAACACATTTCTATATATGTCACGTGCGTCCGCCAATAAAAGACGTACTAGTTGTTTAAACGTTTAAGACCACAATATGTTTCCGGTTTTAATAAAATCGGTACTAAAAAAGATTTGGTATTTAATGATTTCCACACTAGTCGGCGTTCCTTCCATATACCTGCTTGCTTACTCCCATTGCTCTTTTATGTAAGTTAGATAAGAACTTTTGATGTTTAAAAAGTGCAACGTCAAGAGAGAGAGAGAATTTTAGTTTTAAATATACGTATATATATATATGTATAAAGTCCATAGTCCGTGAACTTTTGGGAATCAGAGAGTGAAGAGGGAGATAGAGAGAGAGAGAAATATGTAGCGAGTAGTTAAAAGTATAGCGGTTTATTACACAGTAACACACGCAATAATTTATTAAAAAGGTACCTTTTCTTCAAAACAAAAAAATCTTCTCGGATTTAAACAATTTTTTTTTCTTCTTCGAGTTAAATAAATCCCTCATAGTGTTGATATAGTTGTGTGGTCAAGTGGGTGGTGTGGTGGTGGGGGTGTATTTATAAATATATTTAAACCTTTTTTTTTTTGGTGGGCACTAATGCCGAACGAAAAATTAAACTCTTTTTGCTTATACAATTCAGTGATCATTGGAAATTCTTTTTTTCTTCTCTCTTTGCTCTTTTTCTTTTTCTTATTCTTATTTTTGCACGTTCAATCGTAATTGCCGTAATTTTTGATTGATTTTTTTAAATATTGTTTTACAAATCTTTTTTCCCCTATATGCCGAGAAGAGAACTGTGATATTATTAAGGTACGTGTGTTCGTTTGAACCCGTATTTATACGTAACCTTTTATCACATATGTATGTATTTTAGAATTTACTTTTTTTTTTCTCTCGAATTAATACATAAATATATGTATTTAAAAATTGTTGTTGTTGTTGTTGCTGCTGTTGTTTTTAGGTACGTATAGTGTATTACTACAGAAGAAGAGTATCGTGTTCTATAAGATTTTTTTAAAGATGATGATGATGAGGAATTATCCTCATCTCCCTTTCCACTCTACAAAAAAATAAAAATAAAAGACGCATGACCCGTAGAGTTACTATATGGTTTTATATATTTCTCGCGATAATACGGAACGTGTCAAATTATGACAGAGAGATAGGCATGAGTCTGTCACTCACGCGGTGGGGTAAAAAAATTAAGTTTGTGGACGCGACCTTATTTCTTTTTTTTTATTAAACTTTATTGCTCGGTCTCTTTTATTTTAACCAGGGTGCTTTTTTAAAAATTTAATTTAATACTTTTAAAAAACGTTTGAAGAAACTCTCTCTCTCTCTCTCTCTCTTTCTCTAGTTGATCATTATCGATTTTTTTAAAAAGCCATTTATTTATTTTTATTTTAAAAGAAAAGATATCGTACATATACTAAAATAGATAATAATAATACTCTATTTTGGTATTATAAAAGTCAGCTTCATTTCAACAATAATTAACCGACTACACACCACAAAATCTATAACTTCATGAACGCCGGTTTTTATTTTTGTTGTGTTACTAGATATATATGACAAGAGGTACTTTTACTATTTAGTAGGGATAAAAGTCACTCGACATAAATCCAAAATATATATTATGTACAATTTCCTATTAATCAATCAATCAATCAATTATTAATAACCGCGATAACGTCAAATAATAACAATAAAAATCATTAAAATGAAAATTTACCCATGCGCCGTGTTTCGTGTATATAAATACAATTTATTTTTTTTGCCAACTATTTTTCTTTTACTTCCGATCAACACGGATATTTTTTTTTCTTTTTTCTTTTTATTAAAATTAAAATTAAAATTAAAATTCTTATACATATTATATTAATTAATATGGGTTGAAAAAAATAAATAAAGCGGATTAATGGACCGGTAATTACACGGTTAGACAATTATTATTATTATTTTTTTTTTTTTAATTATCGTGATATTAATTTCGTTGTCTGAGAAAAAAAAAACTAATAATTATTACAATCATTATATTCGATTGTGTGCAATCGAGTGGGAATTAATAATGTTTCTTTATTATTTGTTGCACTTTTTTAAAAATAAAAAATACAGATTCAAAAAATGCTTTTTGGTAAATTGCTGAAATATTTTTAATTTTTTTTTGCCGAGGAGGAGGAGGTAGGAATTTTTAATTGTACGATATATAATTAAAAACTTCTTTTTATCTTGAATCAAAAAAAAGTATAAAAACTTTAAATTGTATATTATATACACGTGTCTCTCAAATTACATATATTTTGTGTGACTTATTGGTTGAGCGAGTTCTTTTTTCTCGGCGATATTTAAAAAAAAAATATTTTGAGAGGAGAAATTGAAATATATTTATCAGATATTATTTTATTTTTGATTTATAGAAATTATGTATGTAAAATGCTATGAGCTGAATGCGTTTCATTTCATGTATTGAATATTATCCGTTCACGACAACGACGTGTAGTGGTGTCCGAGAAGTGAAGTGAGACGTATTTCTTCTCTCTCTCTTTTTGTTAAAAATACAATAATTCTGATTAATATATATTGAAATTACCTATATAATTACCTAAGAATCAAATAAGAGACGTGACTTTCGTGATATATATTTTTTTTTACTCAGTAGTTTTATTTAATTTAATTTAAAGGATATTTTTGTAATAAGAATAAAAATAACCTCACACGAAGCATAAAATAATAAAAAAAAAGTACCCGAATAACATAAATATATCAACATCATCATTATCATTACTTTATATTCTCTTCCTTTTTCTTTTTAGTATTTGCAATTGCATTTTTTTTTCTATCTCTCGCTATATGCTGATGATGATGGAGTGATGCCGGTATAAAAGATGCACCTGTGTGGTGTTCATATGATGATGATGATGATGATGACAAAAAATGATGATAATGATAAGAATAATAATAATAATACCGATCGTGTGTAGTAGTACATAAGTACAACACAGGGACAGAGGAAACATGATTTTAAAAATATACATTTTTTGTGTGTGTGTGTGTGTCAGGTGCATTGACACGGTTTGTTTGTGGTGATGTTGGTGGTGGCGGATTTCTTGATTTAATAAAAACAAATGTATAATAATAATAGTCTCTGTCTCTGTCTTTCTCACTTCTGTACTACTGCTTTTTAGATAGTAGTCAATCCAAAAAAAAAAAAAAAAAAAAAAAG
>VYYJ01004734.1:0-12614 GCA_021029165.1 Cyphoderus albinus
GCAAACAAACCTTTTCAGGCTTTCGTGGCTGCGATTCTGACTTTTTAATTGAGCTTTTCCCATTAATTACATTATCTCCCTCAAACGCAAGAATAGGCAACTCCATAGCGCCATCATCGTCGTCGTTGTCCAAGAAAGAAAATTCCTTTACACCTTTATCCATCCGTCCATTACTTAATTGCCGGAGCTTACTCCCTTAATTAAATCGTTGAGACTCAACTGTCTCAGTTTTAAACTACAATTCAGCTTCACGTTCTAAAATGGAATTATAATTATACATAAATGCATATGTAATTAATTACCCGAAATATTAAAAATAAAGCAACGAATTCAAAAGATAAATACAGATAAGTACATAATCATTTGCGTCATTACTCATAAATGGCCTATGAACCGACTTAAATAGACCACGTGTGGACAAGCAAAGACTGAGCAATTATTGAAGTGGTAGCTTACCCACTATGTAGCTGAGCTGAGTAAATTACTTTGCAATACTGCCCGTAATTGTTTGTTTTCATTAAAGTAATCAAAATCAAAATGTTATTCCATAAAATTGAGAGGATCACTTTTATGTTTTGATCATCATTCTTTCCATCAACTTCATGCAACTATTGCACAATCAACGTGTATGTCGTACTTAGGTACGTATTAATATAATTATTAAATATTATCCTGGTCGATAACTATTCATAAATAGCATGTCACAACATTTGTACCTTTTCAAGTGATGCCGGTACAAATTTGCCACTTTTACAAACACTTCGATTTGCGTCACACCACTTAAATTTTCCCATCAGATCAGATTGTTATGTAAATTCGGTTTATCCCAGGTTGCCGTTTGTTGGCTTGTGTAAAATAAAAGTACGTTACCCAGAAAGTATAATTATAAGTGTAATCACCGGGGAATTCCTCACTAATCACAAGGGTTCTTCAAATTAAGAGTTCATTGAAATGAATTTTACATTGAAATAGAAATGTTGCATTGTGTTTTGCACATTAATGCTACGGTTATCGGTACCCATCTAACCCACCTTTGGAGCAGAGCAGGAAATCCAAAAATGAATGATTATGATTGATATTATAATTCTAGTTTAATCAAATTAATGATAAAAGTTAATCGAAAGAAAAATAGATGACAAAAAACCAACACTAGACAGAGATGATTGACATTAAAACGAAATGATAAATTATATAGTTACAAATATTTTTGTTATTGATTGATGAATCAGAATTCCAAATTTGATTTTCCGTCGGTCCTATAAATTGAAAACACTTTCCAACTCTCACTTCATCCCGAGTTTGTTCTCCAGAGAGAAAGTTCCTTTTACACGACAATAAAAATGAAATTGTTTCTGTTAGCACAGTTAGCAGCTTTGCTGGTGGTTGGCGCCAGCGCCGCCGCTAAGGTCAGGTACGATAACTACCAAGTGTACAGATTTATCCCCACCAGTGAAGCAGAGTTGGAAACCCTTTCTTCTTTGGAGACACACTTCCCAGGGGTACTTTGAGAAAGTTGTTATTTGATTATTAGAGGAAATTCCCAGATTCAACAATTTGTTTCTAATTGTTATAGATAATGTACTGGAAACAAGTTGGAAAGGTTGGAATGCCAGTGGACATCATGGTGCCACCACATCTTCAGCCTGACTTTGTTACCGCGATGAGCTCCACAATGTCCATCAAGAGTGGACCAATGATTAGCGATGTTCAAAAGTGAGATAAATTTTTATTACGTCTGTTGTATTTGTAACAATAACGTTTAACACGACAATGTGCTTAATGAAAATTAAAAATATTGTTTAGGCTGATTGACGAGGAAGAAATCGCTAGCATTCGAGGACGTGCCAAATCCCCCAGGATGGGCTGGGAAGCTTACTATGATTACGATGAGGTAAAACAAATACAATTTTGCCTCATTAAATTTTATCCTGTCAGACAGATTTGAAACCAGTCGCGTTATGATAAGCTGAAGGATGAATTGATAATAGCAATTACTAAACGTAGTTTTATTTATTTTACCTACACAGATCGTGAAATTTTTGGACGAGCAAGTCGCAATTCACCCCACTGCAGCTTTAGAAACTTTCGGAAAGTCTTTCCAAGGAAGGGACTTGAAGGTTATCAAGATTTCCACTGGTGGAAATAAACCAATCATCTTCTTGGATGCCAGTAAGTCTTAATTTATTTATTATTTATTTCATTTTTTAACGGATCGGATCCTTTTAAACGTGCATGGCAAACACTAAACATGTGCTTATCTTTTTATTATTTCAGACATCCATGCCAGAGAGTAGGAGTCAAACAAACTTTTATGACGCTAAGCTAAACCAAACTGGCCTAAGTCAGATTTGTGAAGCCCTTGATATAATAATTAGTTTTGTAAACTGAGCTTATTCTTTATAGATGGATTACCAACGCTGTCGCGACTTACATCATTAATGAACTCTTGAACGGTCCAGCCACTGGAATCAAGTCTTTGTTGAATGATTTTGATTTCCACATTGCCCCAGTCCTCAACCCTGACGGATATGTTTTCACCAGAACCAGCAACCGAATGTGGAGAAAGACACGTAATGACAGCTTGTGTTTAATTTTAATTATTATGCAGCGATATAAAGTGTAAATATAAACATTTTTGCTAAAATATCATTTGAATTGTGTCAATTTTCAGGATCCACCTACGCTGGTGCACTCTGTTTTGGGTAAGCAAATACATGCAACATGAACAAACGACAAACAATGAAATGAGAGCACGAGAAAGTTTACTTAAACCAAAATTTTATTTTTATTTACAGAGCTGACCCCAACAGGAACTTTGGATTTATGTACAACAGTAAGTTTAAAAAATACTACGGTTTACTGAATTATCTATTAATAAAGGGAATATCGGGATTAAAATATAATTATTTATTTGTGTAGGTGGTGGTTCCAGCTCAGTCTGCTCCAGTGACACCTACAGAGGCGTTAACGAATTCTCCGAACCTGAAACCAAAGCAGTTTCTGAATATCTGAACAAAATCCAGGCTCGCACCGTCGCTTACCTCAGCTTGCACAGTTACAGCCAGCTTATCCTCATTCGTAAGTACTTCGAGGCATTCAGAACTTTGCCTTTTAGAAAGTCAATTCAAACACTTAATTGTTTTTAATTAATAATATTAATATCTTTAAAGCTTATGGCACCCGCGTCAACGGCAGCCCAAGGATTCCTGACCATGAAAACCACATGAGAGTTGGAAGACTCGTCGAGAGTGCCATTGCAAGGAGGTACAACACCAAATTCACCACCGGCAACATCGTCGAAATCCTGTACGTTGCATCTGGAGCCAGCGTTGACTGGATCAAGGGCGTCCATGACACAAAGTTGGCTTACACCTTTGAATTGAGGGACACGGGCAGCTACGGCTTCCTTCTCCCACCACGTAAGAAACCCACTTTATTCGAAATTTTTATGATTCATCTTTCTATTAACATCAACATTATCAATTCGATTGATTTCATTTTAGAACAAATCATCCCATCTTCCCTGGAATTTATTGATGGAGTCACCGCGTTGGCAAATGATCTGAAGGTGCAACTCGCCGCCGAGAAGCATTAAGTGTTTATAACAATACTGTGTAATTATCTCGCTCAAATCAATGTCTTCGATTTAGAGTTTGCAAAAGAATAAGGTTACGTAATTCGTTTTTTATCTGATAAATCATACACGTGGAAATTATGTTTGATATATTTTGACATTATCAGCATTATATTTATTTACAAAACTATAGTCATGTCATATCATATCACATCACAATTGGTTTTAAATTTGGAGAATGTAGTTCATACTTAATTTTGGCACAGTTTACTCACAAACAAATTCAAACAGATACAAAACTCCTCCCGTACTAATTTTTGAATCATCACACTTGACAAGCAATTAGACGTAAATTCCCATATTTAGAGAAAAATGAAACTGGAAATTAGCGTATTGTTAATTTGTGCTGCAGTTGCAACTACATTTGCAAATAAAGTTGACTATTCTGGGTACAAAATTATTCGCATGAACGTCGACAGTAAAGAGCAATGGAAATATATTCATCAGTTAAAAAGTGTTGGGGTAAGAAGAGACTTCCGAAGAATTTTAACAGGTTACATTTTATATAAATGTGTACATATTAGTAATTTAATTACATCAATGAAATCTATGGTTAGGCCGCGGTAGTCTTCGGCAGTAAAACAGATGCAGGTCTTTTATTGCCACCGCATCTTGCTGTTAACGTAATCGATGGAATGAAAAAAGGATCCAGCCTTTCAATGGAAGTGGTGGTGGAAGATGTGCAAAAGTAAGTCATACAAGAATGCATTACATTGTCAAGTAATTTGTAATTTGAATAATTCTTGCTTTCGGAATCCGCTCTCAATGTTCATCTCGTTCATAGACTAATTGATTCCCAGGAAGTAAATCAGCAGCGAATCGTGAACGGTGAACTGGAGTGGGATCGTTATTACAATTTGGCTGATGTAAGCATTCATGTGGGATTTGGCAGACGAACTTAATTCCATGCTTTATTACATTAATTTTTTATTGTCTCCTACCACAGATTCATCAATTTTTAAAGGACCAAGCGGAAAAGCATAATGTGAAAGCTTCCGTTTTCTCTCTAGGGAAAACCCACGAAGGCCGGGACATGTTGGCCATCAATATTACAAAGTCTGGAAACACAAAACCGGCAATTTGGATTGATTCTTGTAAGGAAGCTTAAAATTATTAAAGCTTCAAATTGTAAATTACAAGGATAATTAAATACTAATCAAAATATAAATCATTTGATAGTGATCCATGCCAGAGAGTGAGTCAACAAAATACTTACAAATATTCTGCTTCTTCAAGAAAGAAATTTTGAAAGCTTTAGGGAGGAAGTAATATAATCACTAACTAATGCAATTATTGCGATTGTTAGATGGATCACCGGTGCTGTTTGTACGTTCATCATAGACCAATTGCTTAACAGCGATGATCCGGAAATTCAGTCGTGGTTGGATGAGTACGATTTTTATATTGTACCCGTTCTCAACCCGGACGGATATGAATTTACCCATACCACTGTAAATTCTCATTGCTCATTAATTTCATCTGAACATAACTTGTTGAATTAATTAAGTAATTTATTAACTAATGAGCTCAGGATCGATTTTGGAGAAAGTCAAGAAAACCTAATGGATCTCCGGTTGGCTGCATTGGAACAGATCTGAACAGAAACTTTGATTATCATTGGTTAGGTGTGTAATATATTTTTGTTTGCCAGCGATGTCGGTCGATCATATTTTAATATAGTTAATTAATTAATTGGATTCTTATTTCTAATAAGAAAATGGAGGAGCTTCAGACAACCCATGTGCACAGACTTACGCTGGAACTCATGTGTTTTCCGATCCGGAAGCTGAAAATGTCAAAATCTTTTTAGAGTCTATTTCCTCGAGACTCGTCTTTTATTTGAGTTTGCACAGTGCAGGCCAGTACATTTTGTTTCCCACTGGCTTAAATTCAGACAAGATCCCGCAACACGAAACTTATGTAAGAGAAAAATATTATATTGTTATTGAAATGGAACTGATTCTAGGTTTTCTTTTGTATGAAAAAGATGGCAATCGGAAATAAAACTGCCGACGCACATAGAATCAAGTACGGAACAAATTTTGTACCAGGAAACATTTTTGACTTGATGTGTAAGAGAAAAATAATTTAGTGTAAACTCCTATGATTCGATTTACTGAGCCTTTCTAAAATATGCAATTTTATGACTCATAAAAAGATGTGGCAACTGGAAGCAGCATGGATTGGGTCAAGGACAAATTGAAAACAAATTTGACATACACGTAAGCACAGTCGTAGTTATCAAATGAGTATTTTTTAACAATTAGCACTAAATTTAGTTTTACATTCGTAGGTATGAACTCCGTGATAAAGGTCAATACGGCCACCTGCTGCCACCCAACCAAATTTTACCAAGTGCGCTGGAGTTCATGGATGGACTCAAGGTTACAATGGAAGAGCTTTCAAAGGGCATTCCAGAAAAAGACCCGGAACCTTAAACTGACGGAACCTGAGAAATATATCAAGGTACCCCGACCAAAACTTCCAAGTCAAGTTTATCTCTGTAGTGAGAAAATGAGTAAAATAATATTTTCCGGCTTTATCAATATATCACATCACTAGTGTTTGTTTACTTGATCATTGACACCTCATTGAGATCAAATCTATTTTTATTTATGTACATAAATAAAAGCATACACAACGCAATAACAATCATAACCGTCACAATTTAAGTTAACGTGTCTCTCTCTCACACCCATAATTATTATTCCCAACACAAAAAGAACAAGTCGAAAATTTAAAATGGTAGACATTTTATGTATAAAAAAGATTTTAAAGGAAATCTTAGCTTCAACTCATGATCAACATGGCTGGTCTTGTTGAAGACTGCACATGCTAAACAATACGAATGCATAATTAAACTCGTCAGTAGTGTCAGTAACCAAAACCTTCATCTCAAAGTCCAAAGTTCAGAAAATGAAATGAAACGTAAAATAATTTGATTAACAACTAAGTGTCAACAAAAGAGTGACTAACTTAATTAACTTACCGGGTATAATGAAAATACTAAAACAACATCTTTAATAGATACTAACTATTTGCTCAGGCTAAGCTACAACATGCTTTAGCTTGTAAGCTCGCTTCCAAATTTCGCACAGGCAAACTGTGGAGTGAAACCGATAGAAGATTGCTAAGGGCATTGAAATGTGTGTGATGATTGTCCATGCCCACACACCATAAAATTGCAACTGAGCTGGGTGACTTTCCCCTCTGGATTTCTCCAGAGCGTTGATAAGCCACATGGCTAGGTTGGTTATCAAAAGAAAAGTGACCACCTCTCTGCCAGGCTTTTTCTTCGCCTGGTCCATCGTCGTGGCCACTCTCTTGGAAGCATCCAGAATGAACAAAGTCTGCAACAGCAGCTGGATCACTTTCAGCAAGGCTGTGACCAAAACGAGATTTTCCCCCTTTTCTAAAACAAATTGTCCACTGATGATTGCAAAAATGTTGAAGATGAGCGAACCAGTCTGAGCAACAATCAATAAAATGTTGTCGAGTTCTAAATTTCTTCCATGTGAGTAGCGCAATGCCCTCAGTTGACACATTCCAATGACCACTGAGCATGTAGCCATTGTGTACAACACAATTTCAGTGATGTGAGCTTCCAGGTTTGCCATCACTCGGTAATCCGGATGCTTCACGAGGACGAAATGGATTATCAAACTCATGATCGTCAAAACCAACACAAAAATCCCCAGGAAAAGGCCTTTATGAGATGCTGCGCAGTCTACAGTGTAATGATGCGGCGACTTGGAGGCCAACCGGAGGGGAACCTTTAATTGAACAATTAAATAGGCTTATAGTTTACAACAGTTGTCGATGCAATTTAAAATTAGCACTTACATAACTTCTTCGGTCAAGATGCTTGTGTGCAATTTTTTCCGTTTTCCGTTTCGCCATGCTTTTCCACATGACATAGCAGATGGCGGCGCAAATCAAGGAATATTCAATTGTGCATGGAAATAGAAAGGGGGCCGCGTCCTGAACAATGCTGCCAATAATATTTGTTCGCCCGCACTGGTGAATGGAGTAAGGACCCTTAAGGCCTCGGGTCACTCGGTGATGAACATTGAGTGGAGCAGCAGAAGATGTTGCGTAGTCATCATAAATGTCAGGGAAGGCATTGGCCATGGTTAAATTAAAAGAGTCATTACCAACATAGAATACATCATCTTCTTGATTTCCATGATTGTCAGAGGCTAAAATAGAAGATGAGCCGGAAAATTGTTGATGGGCTCGAATAAACTTAAATGAAATGGTTTTATTGTCGGGATCGTAAAAAGTGAGAATTTCATGCTTTGTCTCTTGCACCAAGACATTGAGCCAAACGCAAAGATTTGTGCCGATCATGTGCATCAGTCCAAACTGGGAACTGAGTGTTTCATTGAAAACGGCCATTCTTGAGCTGAGGAAGATAAAATACATCTGCATGAAAGTAAAAATCATTCGGAGTGATGGCGTGAGGGCCATCATGTAGTTTTGACATTTGCTATCAGACTTGTTCAGTTCAAAGTACTGTCCAAATTCGAGGCCAGAGTAGATCATGCTGCCAATGCCAAAGGCGACACAGCCCATGCGTAAGTAGAAGCTGCCAAAATGCGTCCCCTTTTGTCTTCGGTGGTGATGGTGACTTGTGGAAGTGCCGCTGGACATTTCTCCCAGTTCAACATCTGCACTGGTTTGCGGCGATTCTGTCGTCGATGACGATGCGCACGAGATCTCTTCAACATCAGAAGTGGAAGACTTGTCACACGGTATAAGTAGCAGATTTGGCTCCACTGGAGTTGTTGGTGTGCTTATCACCACAGTGGAGAGGGAAGTTGTAGCCAGCGGGGGTGGTCCAATTGCCTCCGCCCTTTTGCTTCGGAAGCTGTTCATTCCTAAGTTCAAAGTACCATTTGGTTTATTTACGTATTCAGTTTTACCTTTCGTAAGTGGCTCAAGGTTATTTTCACTTTTTCTCGTGGAATATTTTGCTTTTTGGTGTTTATCACTGCAGTTGCAACAGAACTACATTATAACAAAATGAGGAACTAATAAATAATTTTTAAGTAGTGTGTAAAATAAATATGTACCTCTGACGAGAACACGCGCCGAAACTGTGGCTCTCTCCCTGAGCATATATCCAAAGACCCAAATCATGAAAAGAATGCTTCCAAAATATAGATAAAGGTAGAACCCCTGAAAAGACATCACGTATGTATTTATTNGGCTCTCTCCCTGAGCATATATCCAAAGACCCAAATCATGAAAAGAATGCTTCCAAAATATAGATAAAGGTAGAACCCCTGAAAAGACATCACGTATGTATTTATTGTTCGTGATGTGATTCACAAAATGATGAGAATGAGAATCTAAAGAAATTATCTCTAAAAAAGGCGGAAATGTCTAAATGATTGTTAGATTATATTAGAGACTGAAAAAATGATTTTTAAAACTTGTTGAGTGTGACCACTTCGCACCCAACTCCTTTCTTGCTTACGTCATAATATGCTCCCGGAATGTAGGTTGACATGACCTCAGATAAAGGAAATGCAATACCCATTACGACCAGGAGTTTCGCATACAAAGCGGATAAAACCAGTCCCATGCTGTGACTGCGTACAATTCGTTTGGAATAAATAATTAGTGAAAAGTGTGACAAGGTCAATGTTTTGATACAATTTCATTACTCAATTCCATGATATTTCATGCTTGCTTACACGGACCCATTTTTACGTACTTGCCATGACTTTTCCAGAGTTTCGAGTTGCCCCTATCCTCGTCACGCTTATTGTTTCCATTGTGTACGGGCTCATTTTTGGTTTTTCCCTTTCCACTTCCATCAGTCCTTGACATTGGCACAATGACAATCGGTCGATTATGATTGAACTTTGATGAAGAAGTTGATGACAATAATGAATCCAGCTCAGGCTTTCCATTTTTCTTGTCACTAGTAATAGCTTCAAATCTGCATCTAGGTTTTCTCAAATCTGCACAGTCACTCTTAATACAAGATGAATTTTCACTAACGCCGTTTCTTCCAGTCTCCATAATATCCGTGTTCGTTCTACTCTGTCGTCGTTTTGCAGGTGTAGGAAGCACTACAGCCCCGCGCTCCTCTTCACCTCGTTTAGTAGATAACTTTTCCTGCTCATCAACTTCGCGGCAAGGAATCGGTGTAGCTGTTCCATCAGCATTATTATTATACGTGCTAGAAGAAGGCTGTGGCCTGATTGCACAAGATGAGACGAGAACGAAGCAAACGAAAAGGAAAATAATCATCATAATATAATAATTGTTATTGTTATTACTTGTACATTATGCGCAGACAAAGAAAGAAATGAAAAAACGAAAGAAAGATCTAGATGAGATGTCCCATTATGCATCTGAAATTATTCTCATTTTTCTCAACTCGACGAAAGAATCTCTAAAATAAATAAAACTAGTGCCAGCTAGTCGAACCAATCATTATCATATCACGAGTCATTAAGAATACCACGCGTGTCTCCATCCACTTTTTCATTCTTGAGTACATATTTTAAAGCCTCCATTTGCTGAATGATATTTTCTGGACAATTTCATTTTTAGTGTGTGTCCACTCATGTGTGGCCCACTTTATTATGCTATACAATATTGTTATTGTGCTTACTTTAATTTATTACCTGTTCAAACCAATAACTTGGCTATTATCATACCAAAGTCTGTTTAGGATCTCGAAAGAACTCCGGCGACGGGCAGCTTCGATTTTCGTTTTCCAGCCACTCATCTCAATCCTATGCACAACCAGAAGCACAAAGACTTTCTATTTTTTCAATGTCAATGCCACAACGTATGTGTCTGTCTATTAATATTAATGGAGAAATTGCGCTCCGCTTTCTTATCAATCAGTATGATGAATGTGCTTAGAATTCTTTTAAAATCAACTCTATCCTGTTATAAGAAAGTTCATGTTTTTTGTATATGTTAAAAACTGTTGCACTTGACCAGTTAAGAACCTTGCATCATCTTTTCATTAAGCATTCAAATAATCCCAGTTTGAGGAGCTCCAATTATAATTTGAATAATTGCTCATTTTTAAAACCTAAGACAGAAAATTATTGCATATTATTAACTAGTACTGTAGTATAGAGATAGACACTCATGGACACATGCAGCTAAGGTTTTTCACTTTATTACCTTTCCAGGTGACCTTCGATTCCTACGACTTAATTAAAAAGCCACTTTCCCACGAAAATGTCTTTGAGTTGATTAACTTTGACTTGAAGTGAAATGACAAAGCAAAGAGGCAAAGGGAAACAGATCACAAACTGAAGTTTTAATTATTGAGAGCACAAATGATTGAAGTGGCAGTGGCAATTATTTACTTGTCCAAAGTGGGAGTATGCTTTGTGGTCGCAACACGCAATAAACCACCTGCTATGTATAACGCTTTTATCTAAGTTGGTGTGATCTCTCATGCAAATCCTCCAATTTTGACTCTAACCACATCAAAGTAAAAAAAACTGAATTCTACACGATAAAGCGTGGGTGACTGATCCCAACACAGAGAAAAAACTCTGCTTTTTATACACGTGGTTTGTTGGTGGGTGGATATAATTTTTATTTCTGACGTGATGTGAAATATCAAATAAATATTTTCTGTAACAATGACTTCGTTTCAAGTCAGAAGCTGAACATTTACTCAGTCAAGTCAAATTTGACCAACCAGACTGTTTGACGTATTTAATGTTTAATCTTAATTCAATTTATGAAATACAAAGTTTTTTAGCGTTTGTTTGCTGATTATAATTCACAGAGATGGACATGGAAAGGAGTGGAGTTCATATACCAATGAGGGGTTAACGATCAATGACTTTGAATTGATTGCCCAATGCGATTCTGGCAAACAATTATCAAAAATAAATAGGCCAATAATACACCAGGTTCTTTGTTACAGGCAAGCAAGATATAAAAGCAATATTGACTCTAGTTTGGATCTTGGACTCGGAATCGGTGGTTTCGTTTCGTAGTGTTGGATTGGATCGAAAAAATTAATGCATGATTGAAGTAATATTATTACACAGCATTCGGTAAGCGGACGAAAAATGTTCATGATGGAAATGGGGAAATAATTCATGGGGACCCTTTGTTTAAAGTGGTTTATGGTTTAGTTTGTAAATATGATATATTTTATTGAATTTGTACATATTTATGATATGACAAAGATTTAAAAAGATAATATAAAAATTACTCCTATATTCAAATGAATATAATCGAACATCATGACCTTCAAATATTACAATTTTAGTATAATAACTTCGTTTATGTTGATGGATGACAACAGTTTTTGGTGACTAAATAGATCACGCGAATTGAGCTGGGTTCATTAAAGGCCACGCATTTATGAATGAGTAGAGTATGAACACTATGAAGTGACGGAAGGAAGAAAAATGTGAGACTCACTAGACAATTTGATGCTCTACTCGCTCGCTCAGCGCCAGTTACGTAATCTGCCTGTTGTTCAGTGTTGAGTTTCGTCAAAAGCAGAGTATTGAGCACATTCGTTCATAGTTGATTGTCATGTACCTACCAGACAGGCCCACTGTTCCTTATCTTTTTCTAAATAAGCTAAACCGCTATGGGCTGGGAATATCGTTTTCTGACTATTAGCGGACCAACTTTTGCAGCTCCTTCAGTCAGTTTGGCTTCCACTTGAGGCTTTGAGGAAATCCGTCTTTGTCTTGTAGTATGCAAGTTGGGCTGTAGTAAATGGTAAATACACAATGATATAAAATTTATTGTGGAGTGGACACACTCAGCTCTGCCTGCGAAACCTAAGGTGCACTCTCTCCAGTCGAGTTACAGAAGAGAACGCAACCGCATAATATCATGTATATTGGAGTGTGCTATAAATTCTTCCTTCTTTAGCACGTATTCTGTTATTCGTGTGTGGACAGAATAAGTTGCACATAAGAAAGGAGATTGCATTGTATGAGACAGGAAAGCAAAAGCAGGGCGA
>VYYJ01004735.1:0-12611 GCA_021029165.1 Cyphoderus albinus
TTTAGATTTGCACTTGCAGGTTAGCTATATTTCATGTTTATATCATCCCTACTACGCGACGTTTACACACATAATGTAAAACTTCAAGAAACCAAATTAAATCAAAATGACATATAATCATTAAGGCTTTGATACGTATCATTATCTTCTCATTTATTCCATATTATTCACATATTCATTTATATGGAGAAAAAAAAGGCAAGAATAATCTTAAGTAAATTTAAAGTTGCCAGCAGCAGTGTTTTTTCTGGCTGCGTTGTAGCTTTACATTAAGTTTCAATACAACATTGTCTTCCGTAGGCTCTTCTACAGGCAATTAATTGATTCTCTTAAATTGTTGTTAGTGAGGAGAATCATAAAACGTATATCTAACAATATAGAATAACCAAAATTGATTGAATACCACGTCATCTGACTTGAAGTCAGAGATTTTTCTTAGATTTAGAGCTTAGCTAAAGCCCATCTTTATTCGATCACTTAATCAACCTTACCCATAAAATATGAAAATTGAAGAACGTGGCAAAATTTGACCCCAAGCTAATTAAAGTTTTTACATTAACGATACAATGTTAATGCTTGATAAAATGGAAACTGTTGATAGTGAACATTGTATATAATTTTATAATTTAGTAAATTCGACAACTTCCAAATAAAGAACACAACCCCGGGCACAACGAGAATCTGCCCACTTATATAAGGCGCCAGTCGATACACATTTTCTTTCTGACGTCGTATTCTTACGTTTAAACATGTTAGGATTTTTTTGTATTAATTGTTTTACGAAAATTCTAATTTATAAATGAGTGAACTGAAGAAGTTCATGTGTTATTGCACCTGCCGATTCAAAAATTATAAATGCTTATTATGTTATTTTCTCATATCATTTCAGTTTTATACGTTGCTAAGACTCAATCGTTGAACACATACATAACTTCAATTAATAAATAAATTAATAAATACGTTGTTTATCTTTTTCCAGAAACTATTTTTTCAGAATCTTTCAAACCAGTTCAATCCATATTAGTTAATAATATCTACAATAATTATTTAAAACAACTTTTTCTCTTTAATTGGTAAGCTATTGGAGACTAAAAATCCTTCTGAAATATCTTGACTGAAGGTAAATAAGTGTAATGATGTGGTAATTAAAACCGCTGAAAGTAAATTTGATAGCGTTTTAAGTAGTTAATAAGTAGACTTTTTCGTTTTTTTATACAAAGCTGAAGATGTAAGCCTACGTAATAATACCAGAACAAGTTAAATTCACTTGGTTCTTTAAATAAACGTTTATTTAATCTTATAGAAGGCGGGAGCAAAGTTTAAATCAATAACAATAATAATCCGTGTTTGTTAAGCAGGTGTTATTACATCATCCATTATACATGATGCATATAACTTTAAAATTTGGAATTCTTGAATGAAATTAAGTATATAGAACAAATAATAATCCAATCCAGAATTAAACTATCTTGTAATTTGGTAACCAGCTCCTTTTTGATTTTAAAGGAGGTAATTCTTGAGGTAGTATTTAAAGTTGTGGCGTTAAAGCTTTAGCAGTTACCCGGGTTAAAACAATATGTTACAACTAGTTGTAACTATAGAATAGGAGCGAGTGGGTTTCTCTTGCACATACTTTAAATCTCATTTCATTTCACTGTGGCTGTTTGTATGTATATATTCACTTTTTGAAGTTGACCCTAACTACAAAAATTATTCGTTAGTAGTAAGTTGCTACTCCAAAAACGTTTCAGGACTGCACTGATAGTTTTCTACTTGTCACATGATTTATAAAAGTTAAGACGTGACGACGTTATGTAGCAAAATATAGAAGCATAAGGTTTGTCTATACAGTATGAAGATATCATGTTTGCCACATGTCACTAATCGAATTATATTAAAAACCTAATTGGAAATGTTATTATGAATATGTGTTGAACAACTTGTATTGTGACCCGCTTTTCCCATTTAATTTAACTCTTGAATAAACGTTTATTTTATATTTTAAAGAATTGATACAGAGAGGACACTAATTTAACGCAGTCCATTGAGAATTTCTTAATCTTTTAAAGTGGCTTTCAACCTTAATTCGGCTTATATATTTTATACATATCTAATGTAATCCACATTTCCATCATCTCTTCTAACTCTACAATACGAATAAACTGTTGTAGAAAGCTGAAACCAAACTAATAAACAATATTTATACATTTTCAAATTCGCTAAATTCAATATTCGGCTTTTATTAAAACAATAAAATTACTTATGTAAAAATTTAATTTCTTTCAGCACTAGTTTATGTTGTGCGTCGCATCCAACTTAAATTTTGGTCACTAGTAACTCTAATTTCAAAGCGATTTAACTGACGAAGTTGATGAAATCGCTTAAGCAATAATTACTACCGAAATTGTAAATACAATAAAATGGGTTTTCGTTTCGTGCTTCTTCGTTGTCAATTTAATCCCACTTCGGCTTTTTTTACATACAATCGCATTTAAAAAAAATACCGCAACAGATCAAAAACTTTAAAATCTTTAAGTTTGCTCTTTTTGATTTGGGAAGTTCTGATTTGGCGTCATTTAGTAACATAAGCGAATGAAACTGGTTTTTCAGTAAAGAAGATGCTTGTTTACCTTTGCTCCTTCTCTATTTCTGCATTACGCATAACATTTGAAAATTGAAGAACGTGGGAGCATTCGAACCCGAAGTAATCAAGGTTCCCGCATTACACATTAGATGTTGTTGGATAAAGTATAAACTGTTGATGAAGAACGATTTCTTCCATTTTCAAGTTAATGAATTTGACAAAAAAATTAAAGATTACCCTTTTCAATATGCAATACCAGTTTATGTGTACTTTCCTTTATGACGTCGTACTTTTACATTTAAACGTGCGCGTGGATTTTCTAAATCCTAATATTCATTGTAAGTTAATTAACTAACGAAGTTGCTACTGTCATTGCAATACATAAAATGCGATATAAAATCCAGTGTCCCGGAATTGCTAAAAATCTGTCCACATAATAGACAGTGATTGTAAACATGGATATGTTAAATTCAGTTCAAGGGATCCATCGTAACAAAACATACCGTAACAATTAATATTCGGAACGGACTGAGGGGTCATTCTTAATAAAAATTACTTTATTTTTCTTTTAAATGTCTAGCTTTCATACACTAACCGTGTACATACCGTAACCAATATAGTTTTGGAATTGCTCCACAACTGGTAATATTTTAATGACGTGCGGATTGTTGAAAACTTAAGTTTGAGTATGATGTTTGTAATTGTAAACTTAAACCTGGCAAATGAAACTTGAAGATACAATGCAATGTCCAATTTCCAAAACCCAAGAACAAACGCGACCAATTTATATTATATTATTATATTATATATTAAAGCGTATATTAAAGCGAGCAAATTTTAAAAACGTTTAAATAATTAGGTTTCTATAATCAGTACTGGAAACAAAGTAAAATTCTTAAGAATTGTGAAATTTTGTTTGTTATATTTTCAAGTAAATACAATGCTAATTCTCTGTTTCGAATTGAATATTTAAATAATTTTGAGAAATTCGAAATAACGGAGTTTAAGATTTTAATTTTTGCATTAAACATTTCAGCATGGGAGATAAATTATTGATATTATTAAGGGTGCCACCACCCCACTGACGATGGAGCCCACAAGTGCTTGTCCTTTTTGTAATGCTTCCATCCGTTTAAAAAAATCTTTCAACATTGAGCATTATTGAATTTAAAAATCATGAAATTGACCCGCCTTAATTATTGTACCCAAACCATTGAATTCGGTCCGTAATTTAACATGCATCCGTCTTTAAATATTCACACAACATGCATGTATTAATGTGATACAAAACATACTGCACATGATGTAAAACAGTCCTTCAATTTTAATTCAACAACACTAATATAGTAATTATACTGTCCATTGCATTGAATATTTTTTTTTTGGATTTGGGCACTATTATTGTTTGTTTACGTACAACTTCCATACAATTTTTGTCACGCCCTACCTCAGCATACACAGTGCACACGCATATCCTATGTAATGTTTAAAAATTAAGCGCTTTATTACATATTTTTAAAGTTCGTCGGTTGCACTTTAGCATTTACTATTATTTGCATATCAAACGTTGCTTTGTGATTGTAGTTTAAATTTGCATTTATCGTCGTTTTGAAATAAATGCGCTTTCAGGAACAAAAACAACCGTTTTTCCTCGGCATTATTTTTTCAGTTTTCGATAATAATAATTGTATTTTAAGCTGGGGTACTTTACATCACAAATATTATTTCTAAATTTGAGGCCAGTAAAAAAACTCAACAAAAACTTATTATCTAAATGCACATTAATTTGATAAAACACACCTTCCATTTTCAGTTACCTGTTTATATATACTGGGTAATCTCCATCAACGTTTAACGGGGTGACGTCGAATTTTTTCAATTTTTATGTGAGTTAACTGAAGAAGTCGTTCGTTGTGTGTTGTTGCTGAACAAAATCATAAAATGCACGTAGTAAACACCGTATTTTTAGAACAGACATTATTTTCACCTTTTGTAAACACGTTTGGAGAAAATTTTATTTTTTAATCCAGCAGATGCGCCGTCATCACTGACGAGTAATTATCTAATGATAGGTTAATTAAGTTGACTTAGGTAACTCAAATCTTCGTAAACATCCTTAAGCGACAGGTTACCATCATATGTATGTAATTCATCATAAGACAGACGAGATGTCCTATACCTAAAATATGTGAAATTGCTTGCTTTTAATTAAATCGACTTCTAATTAAAATGAAAACTTAAAGTTATTGTCGCTGCTGTGTTTTTTCTTTTCTTTAATAAATGCCAGAAAAAAATAATTGGCAAAGAGCGCCTGTTTATCGTGTGTCTAATCATCCTGTAGCTGTTGAAATAGTTTTTAAAAAGTAATGTGGCGTTTGATAGAGAAGAAACTCTCATTTATTCCGTGCTTCTAAAAATTAATAAATTTGTAACGTGAAATTTTTATTTAAATCAATTAATGCAAACTATTAAGACTACATATTGTAGAACGTTATTTTAAATAGTTTTTCTAATGGATAACATGAATTGCATTTATAGTACCAGGACATTTTCATTTAACGTAGTTAACCTCCAATGTTTCGCTTCACGCCATAAACTACACCAATATTGCAATGTTGGTACCAATGCATTGGCAAACTGTAATACTTCTGTCACTACCATTAATTTAGTTTATGACTCTGAGTTCAAATTTTGAAAGCATTGAATAATATTCGTTAATTGCGACTTGTGACAATATTTGATATTACTCGATTCTATTTCTTATCATCTTTTGTGACACCAGGAATTTTTCAGAAATTTACAGGTTAGCTACATTCCCATTTGTTGCATTACTATTTCTACATTACCAATACAATGTGAAAATTAAAAAACATGTTGGCGATTCAAGCCAACAAGATCAGAGTTCTAGGTTATGAGTAAAATGTTAACGTTTGATATAATAGAAACTGTTGACGCTGAATTCTACACTTCATTTTCCAATTCCTAATATAAACATATACAGCCGAAAAACGAATTTTTATCTGTGTGGATAAACCAACCTGTATCCGGCAACGTTTTTTTTGTGACGTCGTACTATTTATGATTTGTAAATCCACCTTTTTTTTAGATTGTAATTTTTAACAGAGTTAACTATTGTAATTTTTCAATGTTGATGTATTAGAAGAATCAAAAAAAGGTCTTACAACGCTTTATGAAAATGAATGGTTTTTACCTGCCTAGCACAAAATTTCTTCTTTTGATGCAGCGGATA
Source organism: Cyphoderus albinus (assembly GCA_021029165.1). NCBI lineage: Eukaryota > Metazoa > Arthropoda > Collembola > Entomobryomorpha > Paronellidae > Cyphoderus > Cyphoderus albinus. The sequence goes on from VYYJ01004735.1 coordinate 5,835, forward strand.
AATAGAAAATAAAAAATGTCGTTAAAACTGATACCATAGAAAGCTGTTTCTTTTACTCCCACCTTAAATTTCAAGTTAATCTCGCCTTAGTTATTTATTAATCACAAATTTATATGGATGGCTGATGGAGACTGACATTTTTTCTTGTGAAAAGTTGTAACTGATGGCATTAAAATGGTAATGATTTGACAATGAATGAAAATCGTAGAAAGTATATTAATTAGTATTTTAACATGATCAATTTTTGGAACCGTTTAATACAAAGCTGCGTATGTAGAAATTTACGTAAGTTATATCAGAAGGAATTATATTCACCTGACCGTAAAAGTTACTTTTATCTCATCAATAACATCTATAACGTTAATACATTAGTGCGATGTGCTTTTTTTCATTTGGGTTAAATAACTAAAAACAGTTGCGGGAACGAAATCTAATACAATACAGTATCAAAGTTTGAATAAATAACGATAATAATCCGTGTCCTTTAAGCAGACATAGTTTACATCATACATCAAACTTGAAAAGTTGGAAAAGATATGGGTATTGGGAAACAAACTTACATATTACTAATTTAAATTCAAATAATTTCAAACTTCAAACAAAACTAACAAAAGCAGACAAAAGATCATCTGGTGTCATATATACTTCTTTCTTCCATCGGAATTAGAGATGCGTCGTCGAATCTCTACACTTTTCACTTGAAAATAGTATTTTAAATTCCAATTACGTTCTCAGATGTTAGAAACTGATTTAGTTTGTTATTACATTACAGTAAGTGAAATTAAAATTTAAAAATGAGTATTTTAAAATTGCGAATAATCTGTCCACATGAATAATCATTTGCAATAACCAACTTGAATTTCAGATGATGCCATTTTTGAATTCTCTGATACATTTGTAGCACTCTAAGCTCTCAACGAATCATTCATTTACCTTTAAAACAAAAATTGTACATTCAACTCATTAAAATATGATTTTGATTTTCAGTAGTTTTAAATGTTTCAACAGCTCGTTGGTTGTTTCCAAATATTAATAAATGACGAGAACGTTTTATTACAATCAATTAATGCAAAACAATTACACGACGCCGTTTGACAAATCCAAAACCGAAAATGTGTTTTTCGTTCAGTACAGATTGTAGAATGATATAAGGCATGGGTTTGTTAGAGTGGTAATAATGGACTATATGAACTGCAACTGAACATATTCATTTAACGTATTCTGGCACATGTCAAATTTCTCATTTTTTAAAAACTACAACCTAACTCTTTCATTTTGAAATTGTGTGTTTCAGGCCGATGTTTAAGTCGATGAAATCTTAAGAAAGCAATCTTAACAGACGGCTACACTGCGTGAGACGTGCCGACTACTGTAGTTTTAAATTTTTGCTTTTATTCCAAAATGAGTCGATGTGCCAAAATCAAAATATTCCCGCAATCAATCCTGCGAAGTGAAGAAGAGAAGATTCTGGAAATGGAAGTACTCTCATATATTGGTGCAAACATATAAATCAGACACTTTTTTGAACAACATTCTTCGCTCTGTTTATCACTCATTTAAATATAATGTTGATTGTCACCCGTAAAATATATTCATTTGTAAATAGTTTAATTTTTGTGTCGCTCGCGCAGACCTGAATTTAAAATTGTTTTGTGATACTTCAGTTTCCAGCATTTGAAACAATTATTTGAAAAAGCCTAACTGTGGCTAAATGCGTTATATAGTTTTTTAATTATTGTGATAGATAATAGATTAGAATCATTTTGTAGAAAAATCATTTTGTACTCAATAACAGTAAATATTTATAACAATTATCACTTTAATACATATTAAGTATAAGAGATAGCCGAACGTGTGGCCCATTTTCTCATGTCAGTTAATGGAAGGACATTGGAATGGTCATAAAATTATATGTGATAAATAGACTATGATTTACAGTATTTCTCCTTTGTTGAATTCACGGTCACTGATTATTCGGCATATACATATTTTCTTAACATTGCAAATTTCATAGACACACTGACGATGATTTGTCTGCACAGGCTTGTTTCAATATCAATGAAAATAAAATTTATGAACCTAGTTCCTTTGCAAATATTGGCTTTGTATAAAGTAACTGTTTTCAAAATGGTCGGTTTTGATGAACATAATCATGAGACATTCACATATACGTGACTAATAGTTTTATATCCTCATTTCACTTGAAACGCAAACAATGAATGGCATTGTTTGTTTAGACGCGTCACAAATCAATTCTCATACATTTTGCACAATAGGTCAAGCAATGAAACTACTTGATTTCCCAGGTACCTTCGCTTCGCTAGCTTGTGTATATGAGAAGAGAGAAAAACGAATTGAACCCGAGTTTTAATATTGAAGTTAGAGAAGAAGAATGTTCTGGAGCAGAGGTTGAATGTGTTTTGGAATAAGAACAAAGAAAAACGTAATTGAGTTTGAAAGAGACGAAAATCGAACTCGTGTGTGTATAATTCAATTGAAGAGGTGAACTCAAAAAAAGTCGCGTCAGTGAGTAGTTGTATTTGAGCTGCGCAGAAAAATATGTCCTTGTCTTACATTAGAATAAATCATTCAGTCTTGATATTATTTTGCAAAGCCAATTAATCAGTATTTTTTTCAAAAAAGGTATTCAGTCCTTTTAACAATTTAACTCCACAATATCGCGTCGATATTTTCAGTATTATGGTTAATTTATTTTAACTATTAAGTCCTCATAACCGTCACAACAAATTCACAAAATCTTGTTACTATATGTGTCCTGTCAATTTCAAGTATTTTTTTCCAAAACGGGCAACTTCCCTCTGTATCACCGGATCAATTATGGACTGGTTGACATTGATCTGCAGCTCACCGGTTGGAGCAATGTGGAGCTATTTAAAAAAATAATTTCATTAATTTGAACTTTCATCAAAAACTTTTCTGTTCCCCGGAATATCTACTTCATGGAATTATGAGGCTTTACCAAATCTAGTGCTTGGGAAGTGGAAATGATTTTGTTAATTGCGGTTTTTAAAACCTGGATTTTTTATTTTGTTTCGCAAGGACATTTAGTAGCCTTGTCAGAACCAGAACTCTTTTACATATGTAAGTATGAGAATTAAAAAAAAAACATTATTTTCAGGTAATTTGAGTAAGAAAGCCATTCCTTGACGTCGCATAGCAAAATAAATTAGTAAACAGATTACTTATTACTGCAGATACTCGGATGACACCTTTAACACTTGGTTATGGAATATAAAGTTTTGGTTTTGTAGTTCCAAATAGAAATTTTTAGAGAAACGCTAGCGTTGGTGAAGATTAATGTAAGTAAAAGTTGATAATTTTTTCCAATTAAAGATACATAATCATTTCGCTATATACAATTAAAAATGTATTGACCTGTGTTATTGAACAATTGCTCCTTATTGTCAAATCAAAATGTTTTCAAAATCGCACAACACTTGACAAATAAAGAATGAATGTTTTTTAAATTAATATAGTGTCAAATAACTTTGTTTAAATTAATTTTATCTGGTGGAGAATTGCTTGATACAAATACATATTTACACGATAAATTAATACAAATATGTAGCAAATCGCTTCGAGTGATTTGATCAAGCTGACGCCTTTAAAATTTTAATTAGAGTTAAACATATATATATACTTCTATAGTTTTTAAGGATTTTTGATAGTGAATACATTGAGCTACATTTTAATGCCCTTGAAACTAACGTACAATCAAATACTAACTCTCGGTTGGAAGAATCTGATTTAAACAAAAGTACTCATCCGGGATATTTTTCAATGAGTCGTCCTAGCATTTCAACGAGTGAATTTTCGAAGTGAATTAACTAACAACAATGTGAAACGTTATTCAGTATCAGAATCAGTACAAAATCAAAAAACACAGGTGGTAAAAGGCGTGCTACATTATAAATGCTAAATATTTGGAAAACATGAACCATTTGCAACAACAAGGCGGACATAAAATTATAGTCTTTTTAATGGAAAACCAGCAGAATTCAGCTTTTTAAACATTATTTTGACACAATTGATATAAAAATTCAATGTCTCTCCCACCTTAAATTTCATTCAAACCTCACATAAAGATATTTTAGATTGAAAGTAGTCACTCACTACACATCAAATAATTTCAAAAGTTTGCCATTATTAAGTTAATGTTGCCGGTAAGGATTTGACGTTAGTTAGCAAAATAAACGAAAAATACAGTTGTTTATTTCAACAGATGTATAATAATTTCGTTAGTTGGCTGTATATTTATGTGCGTGCGGAGCTAGGACTGCCGTTGTTTTCTTTTGTTTTAGTTTTGTTTAACAAACGATTTTGTTTTTTGTTTAAAATTTCTTGTTTTTTAAACTTCCGGTTTACCTTTTCTTTTCACCTTTGTTTTTGAGTTATTTGTTTTAAGGTTTTGGTGGATGTTATTATGCTGACCAACCAAATTAGTTTGATAATTTAATTTTTCTGTCACATCACAAAATATAAAAAAAGTAGTTCAATATGTTTTAACAACTTAAAGGAGTTATCCGGCCAAAAATTTAATAGTATTCTTTTATCCGTACATACCTGATATTTGGATTTACATTTTAGTTTAAGATGCTGGACACGAAATTCAAATAGTTAAAGTTACATTGAATTAATAGTGAAATTGCAAATGCAAAATATAATGTCGGTGAACTCAAAAATATTGGCAAGAAATTACAATCCAAGTTTACCGTATATTTTATCTTTAACTGTTGCTATATCCAATATGGGTCGCATATTGCTCATATCTAATACTACATATATATAATGTGGCCGGGTTCAGTGACTATGATGATGATCATGAAAGTTTACCAAAAGTCAATCACGAATAGTTTCATTTCCTCATATGTTTTTAAAATCGAATATTGCAAACCGGTCAAGCAAAGAAACTCGGTGATTAACGATCTAATATAAAATCAGGAATTTCTCTGAAATTTATGGGTTAGCTGAATTCCACATAAATTCCATCACAATCTCTGCATTGCCCATAAAATATGAAATTGGTGGAATTTGAAGCCGAACTAATCAAAGTTTCATAATTAAATGAAGACTGACAATTTATTTTTAGTAATTTGATTTAAAAAGCAGTAGCAATAATTTGACGTCATAAATCAAAATAGAAGAATAAAGAGGATTTCTATTAATGCAGATGCCACGTTGTGCGTTTAATTATCAGGTTAATGTGTTTTGACTTTGCTTTATGTAATTAACTATGAAAGTTTGAGGGAATCGCTAGACTGGGTGCAGGCTAATTTAAGTTACAGCGATACAGCGATGTACAGTAATTTAAGTAACATTTATTACGCGATATGGAATCATGTGTGTCGAAATTGCCGGCCATGACCGCCGACCGGTCATATGCAAAATAATGGTAATAATGGACAATAGAAATTACTTCAAAGCATCGATTGGAAACATGTCAGAAGTCCGTGGGAACTTACATTATGAGAAATATTCCATGAACTGCTCTAGTTTAATGGCTTTTTTCCTAGTAAAGAAAAATCAAAAAAATCAACAAAAATGTACGTTTTGTGTTATTCGATTTGATTTGGTAGTTAGTACCAATAAATATAATTATTTAGTACCATTTAAAGTCTCCAATTTAAGTTGAAATATTATATATTAAGGCAAATTATTATTCAGCATAAAATACAGTGCTTGGACAGTTTCCGCAATCTGCTATTGTCATGTTTGGCTTGAATGTTTTGCAGCAGAATAAAAATGTATAGAAGTGTACATATTTCATTTAGTATATTTTTGCTGGTTGAACTTTTTCTAGAAGTGTAACTATGCATAACATTATGCGCTCATTTAATGTGATTTATTACTGTGGATAATTATATAATAATTTGTCAACTTCAATCAAAATTGCGTGCAACGAACACTTTAAGCATTACATGAAATCTTATATAACTTCGCCTATTTTAAGCAGACATAATTTACATCATGATTATAACTTGCAGAGTTGAAGAAAAAACTGCTAACTATATTAAACCGCATATATATACTGATAGTTTGAAAGAATTCAAAAAGATAAAATAATTCACAGCCTTACTCATTTGTTGAATTCACAGTTACTAATTTTTCAATGTAATGGCAAACATTTTGATAACTTAGCGAATTTAATGGGAAACAGTAGTGATAAGTTGTCTACAAGTTTAATTCAGGCTTGATTCAGTATAAATGGAATTTACAAACCTAGTCCCTTAGCAAATATTTGCAATTGATTACGTGGTCGGGCTTTCATGACCATGAGCATGAGACATTCACAAATTCGTGACAAATGGTTTCATTTCTTCGTGTCGCTTGAAACAAGGAAGCGTATTGTGTTACTAGCTGCGCCACAAATGACTTGTCATAAATTTGACATATTAGATCAAGTAATTACACTACGCAATTTCCAAGTTGAGGTTAAATTTTTTTAATTTCATGCGGGAAAAGTTACACCTTTACACCATCGTTGATTTTATATTACAAATATAATATTTTCAAAATTTAAACACACTAATTGGACCTTTCAAATACTGGTTAATACTGGTCAAATACTCCAAGCGATGGTACCAGGTTCTGAACCACACACCCTGGTGAAGGCTTACACTCCATGTGCGGAAAATTACACAAAGGTGGTCAAGACTTTGAAGGCCCGTTATGCAGATGAGGACCTTTTGCTCCAAGTTTATGTTCGTGAGATCCTTGGGTTGCTGACCAGTAAACAGAAGTTTACGTTGGAGCAGC
>VYYJ01004736.1:0-12609 GCA_021029165.1 Cyphoderus albinus
GGGCAGTGACACGAGAATGGACGTGCCTAAATAAATTGTAAACTGCCATTTTCGATTGGAGATGTTATTGCTTCGTTCCTCTTGTTTTTGCTCATTGTAGGCTGTTATTGTTATAGGTTGTTGTGAAGCGATTGCAATGAATGTGGAACTCTTAACTCGACAGAATGTGAATGTGATGAAGTGAACTGAAATGAAGAGCTTTTTCGATGCGATGTAAGCAACAATAACAATAACATAACAATCGCTGTTGTTTTCCTCGCAATTGCCGTGTCGTGAGTTACCTTCTCGTGAGAGATAAATTAGGAGATGCGAAGAAAAATTGAACTTGGAATGGGTAGCCTTGAACTTCTCTGGAATGGAAGGAAGGATAAATGCGAATTACAATACAATACTAAAAATACAAGACGATTTCGTAAAATGATTCACTTTCAATTTTCATAGCTTAGGTTGAGGCTAATCTGGTCCTCATTGCACTTTTTAGTTTCATGAATGGTTTTAACATTGTCTGTAAATGGCATGTAATTTTCTATTTTTAAGCTCAACTATGTCTGCTTTATGTTGAATTCGCTTGCATCGCAAAGTTTAGCAAAGTTAAGATTTGGATTTTGGAGTGGATCTTCAAATGAAGAATGGAAGGCAAAAACTCAAAACAAACTCAAATCTTTATAAATGGATCCTGTCAATTTTGCATTTGACTTCACAACAGGATTTGAAGCACATTGAAGTGACTTTGTTCTGTAGAATGGTAACACAAGAAGATAAACAAAGGAAAAATGAGATGCTGAATGAATGTTTGATGCCATTTTTAGAAGACAGTGAGAGTGGGATTTCATGAAGAAAGAAAGTACAAGTACAACCTGGGAAATCGTTCAAAGAAGGATGTATAAAAAAGAATGAGCAGAATACGGAACAAGGCGAGCTGATTTGCGAAACAATAAACAAAAAGACAGAAATCAAGCAGAAGAAATTCCTATTTTTGATATGTACGTACATAGTACATACATACATATATTTCTATACATACAACATATTTATCACATCTGTAAATACTGATACATAATGGCAATTTGAAAATAAATCATGGGACTTTTCTCTCTCGATTTGCAAAGTACTATTTCAATGCAATAGGAGGACAACTCCACTCCATTTTATTTAGCGTCTATTCGGCCTCAGACCTCGTCTCATTCTCCGACACTCGAAAGAATTCTCTTTTTTTGTCTGCGCAGCAGTAGCAGCCGAGCAGGATGAGGATTGAGGATGACTACTTTTTAGCATGTCACAGCTAATGTGATTGGTATCATGTATCATTATCAATTATCTTTCATTTCCTATTTAGGGTTGCATTTATTTAGGTAAATGATAAGTTGAATAACAACTCAGGTTTGAGACCAGGATACAAACGTCAAGGATGATGTCATCGTCATTAATGCAGCATTTTAAGATTTCGGATTTGAAGACGTAAGGTTGATCGGCAGATGCATGTAACTTTCAAGAAGCAAGTAAAGTAAAATGCTTTCGCTTAATTGAATACAGCACAGTTGCTCTGGCCACTTTTCTATGTTTCATGAAATTCAAACAACCTTTAAAAAATACTTTCTGGAAACAAAAGTCGGGAGAAAGCACAACATGGGAAATCAATGAAATAGTTTGGCTGAAAACTGGAGAATTTGCGTTCAGTCTGAATAAAATTTGTTTTCGCTGTCGAATTTAATTTTTTGTGCACAACATGGAAATTCCTAGAGGAGAAATAACAAAGACGGTTTACAGTTTGGTAAGATCAAGGCCAAGGCTGCATAATTGCATAATAAATTCTTCACACGAATTTAAAAAAAATCTTCTATCTTAAATTCATGATTAGTTTCGGGATGAAAAATACAAAGAGGCCGTTGAAATTCTGGAGCAGTTGTTGGACCAGCAGCCATGCGTACTACTTTATTTAAATACGTACCCTTTTCATTTAAACATTCATTTAAAAATTCATCTCAAGTTAACAACGTTTTCGAAAGCCACTCTTTTAATTTGTTGACTTGAGACAGAGTCGCCCCGCGTTATCTTTGATTGCACACTGTTACTACTATCTCCAAGAATTCGTGGAAGCCGCGGACGCGTTCGAGCGTCTCGTGAAATACTACCCGGAAGTGTTCGAATATCGCTTGTACCTCGTCCAATCCTTCTACAATGCCACTCTTTACGAGCAAGCTCTGGAAGCGTGCAAATTCCCAGGAGACTTTGATCAGTCCAACTTGGAGCTGGATTTACGGGATAAGTTCACAAAACTCAAGGCAGCCGTCCAGTACGCGTGTGACGAAATTGCGGATGCAAAGTGCATTTTAGAAAAATGTTCCAAGTTTGACCCCGACACGACACTGAATCAAGGCTGTATTGAGTACAAAGACGGAAACTTCAAGGAGGCTCGAAAGTGCTTCGACAGCGCCGCAAAGTCGGGTGGTTTCGAACCTCGCTTGTGGTACAATCGTGCAGTGACGGCGTATCGCCTTCTCGATATTCCTAACGCAGCTCACATAGTTGGTAATTTTTTTCATAAATAAGCTTCAATCCATATAAAAACTTAATTAATGAACGCGCATTCTTAATTACTTAATCTAATTAGGGGAAATTATTCAACACGGGGTAATGGAGTATCCACAGCTTGGAGTATGCACCGCCTCCGAAGGTTGGGACGGCGTCGCGAGCGTTGGGAACACCCGAACGCTTCACGAGTCAGCTTTGGTAGAAGCGTTGAATTTAAAAGCGGCTATTGAATACGATCTCGGGAAATGTAATCACTTTAATACAAACTTAAAATTGAATCCAAATTAATGAATAAAATTATCTACAATTTAATTTTGATTTAAATCATCTTTAGTTGACAACGCTAGAAAAAGTCTGTCGGACCTTCCACCCCGAGATGAAGAAGAGCTGGATGCAATTTCTCTGCACAACAATGCGATCCTACACATTAAACCGAACCCGGTCGAAACACTGAAGAAATTGCGATTTCTCATGGAACAGGATACATTTCCACCGGAAACGCTCCAAAATCTGCTCACTCTTTACGCTCGCTACGAACAATTTGACCTGATGGCGGACTTGCTTGCACTTTATGGGGACTACAAAGAAAAGTACTTGAGTCCGGTTAGTTAAAAAATAATTTATACAAAAAATATTCAAAATGTTTTTATTTATTTGGAATTTACTTTTTCAGTTCCACCAAAGTTTTTTCGAGGCCTTCATCAAACGCGAATCATCTCCAGACGAATCTCTGAAACTGTTCCAGAAGCTTTCCAGCCAGCTTTGCGAGACGTTGCGGAAGAAGGTGAAGGAGGTGGATGACTTGAAAATTTCTGGAGAAGAGGAAACCTCAAGAAAGCTCTGCAACGAGTTTGACGATATGGTCAACCAGTGCGTTAACAATGACAATAATCAAATAATTTGGACCATTAAGGCCCATTTAAAGAAAAATAATTCAATATTTCTCTTGCTAGATGCTACATGCCAACACTTATGCAAATGGGGAAAATCCAGTGGGACCGGGAGGACTGGACAAACGTAGAGAAAGTTCTTCGCCAAGGGGTCGAGTTCTGCGATGACCGCGATTGCTGGCTTCTGAACGCTGCGCACGTCATTTTCATGCGGGGCGTTGAGTACTCCGAGGCGGTCACATTTTACGAAGGTGTGACGCACAAGTACCTAGACAATCTCCTGGAGATCAGTGCGATCGTACTCGCGAATCTCTGCTGCTCCTACATCCTGACGCAGACGAATGACGACGCCGAGATGATCATCAGTCGGATTGAGAACCAGGAGAAGGAGATTTTGAAGAGTTTTCCGGAACTCAAGTTGTACCACCAGTGCATCGTCAACATGGTTATTGGAACCATGTACTGTGTGAAGAAAAACTACCCCTTTGGCATCTCCAGGATTATCAAGAGTTTGACCGACTTCTCCATCAGATTGGGGCCTGACACGTGGCACTACGCGAAAAGATGCCTTCTCTCCATGATGGAGGAAACGGTCAAGCACAAGCTAGTCGTGGATGAGAGAATGCTCAAAGACTGTATGGTCTTTCTCCATAAGTGTGAAGGTAATTTTGATTAATTCATTACGCAAAAACTTGCATGGAGTCATATTTAATTATTGTAAATAACTTCATTCTCTTGTCTTGTAATTAATTCACACATGGAAGCTCATGGAACTACCGTTTCGAGTGTTGTGGAGGAAGTGAATCCGCTGGCCGACACCAGTCCCACTTTGCCAACGACCTATGGAACAAAAACGATTGCGTATGAAGCCCGCATTTTGAGGTGCCTGCTTCACAGAATCATGGAGAGTTAAAGAAATGATTAATTATCTTAAGTGCCGTACTGTTAATTGTAATTTAAGTTAAGCAGGGTTAATTAAGGTAAGATTAAATCATATGAATGAAATTCGTCAATAACTCTTGTAATGTACTAAAAATCTTTAACGGACAGAATGCCATGCAACATATACCGATTCATACGAAATTAATAACGGTTATGTAATTAAATCTATACTTTAAAAAATCTACGCCTTCATAAAAAATATTTCCGAGTTTAACAATCCATGCCACAGGCACAACTCTCATCCATCATGCCTTCTTGTCCATTTCCATGCGCTTGTTTCATTCCCAAGTATTTTCCCCCATGTCAGTATCCAACAGAAGACGTTCCAAGACCCCATCGGAAGAAGGGCGAATTTGACGCGCACAACCCACCTCTGCCCAGAGTAAAATCTGACCCGCGTCCCCCTCTGCCTGTTAGTAACGATGGCTGTTGTGCCTGCAAACCCGGGGCGCGTCCCAAGAAGCCGTTGTTAGCGAATCTGAAGCTGCGTCAGTTAGCAGATTGTTACCGGTGCAGAGCCTCTCAAGAATGTCACAATCGACGTAAAGCATTTTACCAGCGTTGGCAGACCTATCTGGACCGACTGGATCCAATTCCTAACATGGATTACACCCAATACTGCTGTGACGACTACGTGGATCTGGGAGTGAACAATGACTTTGTTAAGTACGACCGACATCTCGACTATCGAAGGGCGCCTCGAACAGCCGCCCTGGAAAACTTCCTCTTTATCAGGAATGTCGCTGCTGCCCATGATGAAATTCAGAGACCCTACAACGAGTGCGCCCCGTACGAAACATGGTGTAAGTACCTCGGAGGACCTGAAAGCGATCCTTTGGGAGTGCAGATGGTAAATGAATTAAAATTAATTATTTATTAAAATCACCGGTACACAAAACACGTGTAAAACAGATTTCGTTTTTCGTAGGAAAAAAGCCTGCGGTTGCGACAAGAGCCGACGCAGAGTCGTTGGTATGAACTGGAAATGAGACCTGAGCCACAAGGTTACGTTCAGGGTGCGACCATTTACAAGTCACGACTCAGGCCTTTCGGCAAAGATACCAGTTTCTCGACGCCGATTAGCGTAACATCCAGCTTCCCCTCTGGAAATCTAAGCCCATTCAAGGAACTACGGGACATTAAAAAGAATATGTAGATGTTGAGGATTAAATGCTCTACCAAAGAAATTGTAATTGTACTAAGCTGGATACTTTATGAAAAGCAGTATCGTATTTTATTACATTTAAGGTTTTATAAATGAGAAACAGATTAAAATCACAAGTGTAAATAAAAATTCTTCATTATTTTAGTAACATTTTTTACCACTTCATCCTCTGACTCTGACAGTATTTTTTTCAGCAATGGTATTCAATGTTATATAAAAATACGAGAATGTGGTTTAAGTTCAAAATTCAGTCTTACTTTATTTTTGACTTCCAGTTTCAAAATCACATGCATTAAATATCTTATTTAGATTTACCTGTGAGTTTTACAGAAAAATGCAGGCAATTGTTTTAAATGTGACGCATGAGTTATAACGAAGCCGACACAGGACGCATGCACAGTATCGTAACAAAAAGGATTGTTACACCGAATCCAAAAAACATTTGCATTTCTTGATGAAAGGTTACGACTTCTAATACTTGAGGGGTCACCATTACTATCAGCACCATTCCAGCAAATGGAACATATCGGTTCGGTATTGGTGGCCGAGTCTTTCGTCTCTCTTGAGTTTGAAGCTGGAGAGGCTTCAACAGGAGCAGGACTGACTGTTAATAATCCTCCTGGAGAAAAGTCCTCCGATGGTGGAGGCCTGTTCATGGTGGTGGGGATGTTGTCTGCGTCCGCTTCGAAATTGGGACTGCTCGTGGTTTCCTCCAAATTTATTGTTGGCTCCACCATTGAATCGGTGACTTGCATCTGAAGATTATTACAATTTCCACCCCCAAACACACTAATCTGCTGCGGGTTATACATTCTTGAAGAAATGACCCCTTCAGAAGATCCGCCTCCGCCTCCATTCGTGGATACTAGATAGGAAGGAGGGATGTACAGAGGTGTGCTAAAGTTGGGCAGGACAAGGGTTAATGGCTGATTGCATTTCTCCGTCACCACTGTTGATTTTGGTGCGAGAATCGGATTCCTGAGGAGTCTCCTGCTTTTCCTCTCGTTGATGATGACGTTGAATGCATTCTGGTAATTTTGGTCGGAGATTGTTGTGCCGTCGTACTCCAGGGTTAATTTGATCAATGCTCCAGTTCTTTCTTCTAGTGTGATTTTCTTCGGAGGAAGAACCAATCAAAATAACTAGTTTAATAGTTTATACTATACAAAGTCTAAAAATATAAAGTTACATAGTTTGAAGTTACGCAGTAATTAATTAACTCACATTGCAAAACATAGATTTCGCCAGTTTTCCAAATGTTTGGTCCCTCGCCGGACGTTTTCTAATGTAATCATATCTGTCTGGTCGTTTCCTCTTCCTGGGATTTTTGGTTTGCTCCATGTCACAGTCTTCTAACTCGTCCACATCCGAGTCGTTACTGTCCGGATTGATCGTTCCTTCATTGTTGTACTGATGATCTCGGACAACAGAACTGCAATTAAATGGACAACTAATAATTATTTTAAAATACCAAACCAGACGAATCGTTTCTCTTTTGTCATTGTTCTTACGATGACACTTTCTGCGTCAGCATCGTAGCAGCATATCGATGGTCATCAAACTCGGATTGCTTTCCCATTTTTGTAACCTCTTTAGAAGTAGGCGACTCGAAATCCTTGGTCACTGCCGTAAGAGTTGGATTCGTCTTGCGACCGGTATCGTACAAGGTCCCATCGAACAAAGCTGATAAGTCGCCTTTGCATCCAGTTCTGTTCATTGTACGATGGCACTGCATTTAAAAAGATGCAATGTAATACATTTAAATACTGTGCCAAATAAAATTCAATAGGCATTAACTTACATGTGCTGTCAGTTTCTTAAACTGTTCCAGGAAATGCAGCTTTCTTGCATAGTAATCCTGAATGAAGTCTCTTCGTCTGGGTCGCACATAGGAACCTGTCTTTTTATCACTTTCAGCACCAGTCGCTTCCGGTTCTTCAGAACCAGAACCCGGTTCTTGTCCAGTCTCCATTTCGTTACTGTTGCTGGCGGAAATTTCCACCGTGCTAATATTAATATCAGCAACGGTCGACATTCCATCAAATAGGGTATTTTCCACCGAGTCCCCGGAAATGGGCAAAGGAATGGAGTAAGTGAATCCGTCAAAGTTAACCTCGTCATTTCCGTCGCCCAGTTCTATGGAATACCGTTCGGGTGGTGGTATTTCTTTTAGAAGAACTGCCGACGGCGATGTGCTGCAGCTTTCTGAGATCTCGAACAGATCTTCAATCTGCTCTTCTTCATTATCATGAAGGTCCGAAACCGTTGAAGAAACGTTAATCCTCGAGGAGTTGTCGATGGAGGCACAATAACTGTGCTCAGCCAGTGATGACAAAGCATTCGCCACGGGCATTGGTGACAGGACATGGGTCACAGCTGGTGAAGTCTCACTTTCACTCATTTTAATAGCCAGTTTTAACTGTTTAAGCCCTAAACACACAACACAACAAGAAAATATTTAATTAATATTACTCCGATTCTATATTTTAGGTTCAGCAGAATAGCAGAAAGAAATATGCATTATTGCATATGTGTGTAATGTGTATGTATTATGTGGGTAGCTCTGTCGTCTGACATCTGCTCTGCGATGAAACATCGGCCAGCATGCTTTTAGTGTTGAGGTGACGTATGATCATGTACATATGTACACAAGTTACGAGACCGGAAATACAAACGACCACGCACATGAAAGATCCAAACTATCCAAAGTTTCTCAGTACAATTTCCAATTTGAAGATTCTGCTGTGGAAACGATGGATGGAATATCTTTTTTATGCTAGACTTTTAGGATGAACCGGTAATAAAATGGAATGGCGGTGCACGTTTCTTAAATATTAAAACGCTGCGTCAGTTACGTCACACCACTTTGCTATTTGCACACGCACCTTTTACTCAGAATATTTGATGAAATAATCTTCTTAATTATCTTTAAAAACACGAAAAACAAGAAAAGATGAGCAGCGCATCAAGGTGTCAAAGTGATGTGACTCTGCTTCACAAAGGTCTTGGTCCCAGTCTTTTCCAGTCTCGTAGTAGAACATTTGCTGATGAAAGCCGGGAACAGCAGCAGAAGCAGCAGGTGCCCGACACTTGCCGCAGTTCAGAAAAATGCGAGGTGAAGGGGAGATGTCCATTCCAAGCGGATCCTCCTCCAGCAAAAAAGTTCATGGTGCAATGTGAGAACCGACAGGAACTGAACTCCATGTTCACAAAACGCCTCCACAACCGGAGGAGGCCAGCGCCGCCGCCCTCCAGTTCCGTTCGCAAGACCATGTCACGGTATATTAACAACAGAGAGGGGGCAAGTCTGAGGCAACTCCAGGAGGAAGTGGAGGAGTTGTCGATGAAGGCGACTTGCGACATGCAGACGAAAGAGCGCTTTTTTAAAAACAGGCCCTCCAGATTTCCACCGCCCAGCTTCATGTCCCGCTGGAATCCTCGTCACACAGACAAGAGATACCTAGAGAAAATGGTTTACGACGACCCCTGGTCCCTCCCAAAAGAGCAGCGAATTCAACTGCAGAAGTTGACCGGACTACGGCTAAAAACGATGAGCACACACTCGAAGTTCAGAATTGAACTTGGAATCAATCTCAAGTTCGGAAAGGACATTTTAGTGCCCGATAACAAATGCACGTGTTACGTTCAGTTCTGCGATCATTGTGAAAAGACGCATGAACGCAGGTGTCCACTCCACCTGCAAGCTTTGGACGCACCTCAGGATGACTGTAAGACCGTGGATTATAATAAATCGTGTCCCTTTGCTAAAAATCCGGAAGACATGGCCCTGGAGGACATCAAGGACCCGGCGATTTATGTGAGTGAGGTTTTGCGGAGACTACGAGTTGGAGAAATTGACGAGCCACCCATGCCGTTTCCTCGAAAACTTTTGGTGGATCCGGCATTAAGAAAGCGTAACCTTCATTTAAACAAAACCAGATTAGACGACCCAAAATCGCAGGCCGATTTAGCCAAGAAAGCGGAGAAATCTGACGCTATAATTCAGACAGACAAACGGATAGCTGAATTGCATGAGCAGGACCTGATAAAAGATGTCTGTTCTCAAACAACGCCCCTTCGAAGAGATGACTGCTTGCTTTTGCGACAAGTTGAAGGGTCAAAGTTGTTTAACAGCTATATGACAAAAGTTGACAAGTCTATCCAAGCATGTAGGTTCGACATCGTGCCATTCAATAAGCAGTCGGCACCAGTAGTGACCACTGTGGCGGAGCAAATTATTTGGCAAGCTCTGAAGGAAACATCCGATGAGACGGGTCTGGTGGAAATCAGGGCAAAGAAAGTTGGTCAAGTGGAGACTCTGCGTACTTTGCAGAGGGCTGCTGGTTTCAAAGTGGAAGAGGAAAGATTCCGTGCTTCTGCAGCATTAATGGAGGAGAGCGAAATGATCCAAGAATTGGATGCGGAGGAGAATGCGGAGGGCAGCATCGCAGCAATTCTCTTTGCCAATAACTTGCTGCGTAACCTGTCTCTCAGTGCTTGCGATCAACTGAGGAAGGATGGCTACTTGGTGCACAAAATGCTCTTGGGAACTTACGACACCACTTTGAATAAAGATGTTCCGAAAGCCAACCACTCCAGCAAACTCTCCAGGAGTATTTTGAATGGTACAAAATTATTCGCTTTTTAATGAAATTCTTTCTTTTTTTCAACTTCTTATTTAGAGACTGGTGACTGGATTATTTTATTTAGATATCATGATGCACTCAATCGGGGACCTTGAGCTGGGCAACTCCCGATCTCAATTGGTGGACGAAAAGTATCTGAAGCCATCGAAGAGGTCGAGTTGTTCTCTCCGTGAATTGGTGGAACTCCACGATGATAACTTGAGGAATATCCAGAAGATTAAATCGATTCTATTCTCAAAAGGCTGGAAACTGGGTGACGCTGTTGACCTCAGTGAGTCGTCTAGATTTTCCGCCACGGTGTTACTCGACAATATTCGAGTTTCTTTGGATGCGAATGAAAACCCCGGTCAGCTTGTGGACAGTGCTGGAAGATCACTGCCGATTCACGTCAAATGGATACCCCACAAGTGGGATGCCGAAAACGATGACGGAATGGGGAAATTTAGTGGATTAAAAAAATTTGATATCGTGATTAACGAACCAACAAGCGCGCCCCAAAATACTGAAGAAGCTTCAGTTGGAAGCTTACAACAAAATGCTTCCGTCCTGGGAGAAGTTTCCATTGACCACACCCGAATTGAGATAGAGGACGATGAAGAGGATCTAGGAACGACAAAGGATTCGGAAGCCCACTTGGTTTTCAAAAGCGGCAAATCCTTCTCCGAATATGAAACGGATTAGGTAAAAAACATGTAGGCTTCCGTTGTTAGTTAACAATTAATTAATACGAAACTCATTAACGGACAGGCAGAGTAGACTCAGACTGAACGTAAATCTTTATTTAATACATAATTTGTATTGATAGTTTTTCATTCGCAGCTATTAAATGAATTTTTATACATTGAAATATACATATTAAATAATGCAAAATGTCATTTAATTAAGCTATCTAAGAAGCATAATGTAAATAAATAAAAATGGACGAGAGTCTAAAATTATTCTGATATTAATCAATATTATACATTTAGTATTGCAAAGGTTTCACATAATTATACTTTACTCGAATGGGGTAAAGTGAAACGGATTGAAATTTTTGTCTTGTAGAATTGTGGATGGATGCATGGGGTATGATTTTGTTCTTCACTCACGACACGACTCAACGATTCATTCTCAGACAAACACATTCAGGGCCTGAATTTTAGTTAATCATTGCAGTTTTATTTTCAAGCGTCCGTCGTATAGAAAATTAGCTGACATTGACATAAGAATAGACAATACATAGAGAGAGAGATAAAAAAAAACGCTTCTTGTATGATGATGATGGATGCACTTTTTATTTCCAATGTTCGTTCAACGTTCAATAAAGTAAAGTTTGGTTTTTACCACTTACCAGGTGTGTGGATAAGAATTAACAATGTGAGTTTTACCAGACAAGGTCAAACCGGTAAGCGCAACAAAGGCAATAAAATAAGAAGGCAAACGATGATATGAAACATTGTTTTCAAAAATAAAATTCGTTTTCCATGTTAAAAAGTTATTTTCCGTGGCTGTATTGTTTGTTAACATCTCCTAACGTTACATTGCGTGCTCACAAAGTGGAAAAAGTTGGTTTCCGGTATTCACTCCAGGCTACATTTGCATTCTGTTATAGTATAACTTTGGTATGTCGCCATCTCCAATTACTAGAAGTTTTTCAACAAAATAACTAGAATCTTGATCTTGCATCTCTCAATTTCATCAGCTTCATCAATTTCATTTCAGAATTTTCCAAATTTAAACCACTCTCTGGAAATCCCCCATCAAATACATTGAGTGTATAATAATTAAAAGTGCGAATCAGTGATCTCGTTTGCCTTAAATTAAATGAAGATAAAAGAACCATCATCCAAAATACTGGAATACTTTTCCTAAACTAGTAAACTCATGTTATAATTACATAAAATTTATAACCGAGACGGAGCTATAATTTGAAATGTACATATTAATATTGTAATACTGAAATTAAATTTGGCTATAATAACCAAATAAAACCAGAAATAAAACCAAACCAGACCACTTTTTTGTTAGGTCACGGTTGACAAGATACGACAAGGCTGGCGAATCTTCAGCTAAAACATTTTTGTTTTTAATCTAGTTCTAGTACAATACAATATATCATGCACAAAGAAAATCCCTAACAAAGTAATTCATAAATTACTATTATTTTAAACGAAATCAGGTTCCAAACTAAAACGTTAAAGTAGTCAATTTGACCTTTAGGTAAAATTTGACTCTACCTAACATAAGCTCTGAGCTTCTGAGGAGCTCAGACTCTAGTAGATTGAATCCAAAGTTGTTAGTTTCATGCAGCTAATATAAAGCAAACCTTTTAAGAGATGACTTTGGTTTGAAGATGAAGTTGAAGTCGTATCTTCATGTAAATACTATCATTACATAAAAGATAACCTGCGCGTGGATTCCTTTTTGATTCACAAAAATATTTTACTATATTTTG
>VYYJ01004737.1:0-12609 GCA_021029165.1 Cyphoderus albinus
AAGTGAAAGTTATTTTTAAAATATGCGTAATAATAAATTAGTGATAATTTAAAATATGAATAAAATATCATAATTCATTATTGGTGTAAAGTACGCTGATATACGTCTTTACATATTAATTGTTTTTCGTTAATCGACGCAATATTCATGCGTCTTGTGAATTTAAACTCGTTTCAGTTGAATTGGTATCTGTGTAAAATGTGGCCCTAGTGTGTAAATTGTTTTATTTTCTATGCATATTTTCGTTGGCTGACAACTTCGCGATATGCGACTTATTTTGCACTCACTAACCCTTTTTTCAGTATTGAAAATCATATTTTGCAGCAAACAATTCTCAAAAAGAACGTTCAGTAGTTCATACCTTTTAAAAGTTAAATCTGCTCAGCGGTAGACAAAACAACAAAACCAAAAAGTGACAATCCGTGTGACAGCCAACAAAACAATTTTTCTGGAAATTAAATGAAATACTTTTTAATTGCTGCGACTTTAAAGATTATGTCGTGTCTGTGAAAAAAACCCAAAGTAAATGAGACTTCTATTACTGATTCATTAACTTCCGAATGCTTATATTTGGAAGTAAAATGAGCGATAACTAAGCAATACACACGAAAATATTTTTTTCGCAGACCAACTGTGATATGGTATCTTGAAACATGCTAATCATTTGTGTTTCATAGAGCTTAATATTACTACTACTTGATTTGATTTAATCTACCTTTCGAGAGTATTAACTTGAAAGTAATTTGTTCATCGCTTATGTAACTGAAATATTTAAGTTTGAGCTTTCAATCGCATCTTCTGCGTACTATAATGCTTCTGCATTGGACTTACTTTACAAAAGAAAAAATGAAAATTACAAAGAGTGCCATAAAATAGGAAAAGGAAGTTTTACGACGTCAACCTTCACAAACCCTGCGTGGGCTGCTGGCTAGATGTTATGAAATTGAGTACAATGAAGGGAAAACGTTTAGAAGCGTAGAAATGATTTGCTTTGTTGCAATGTGAGTGTTTTTCAAAATAATGAGATGAGGAGGAGACACAAAAAGTATGAAAAATGGACACTTTCAAAGACAGATGTACGACGACGATTTTTTGTACTTTAAAAAAGTTCAGTTTTATTTGGTAAAAATATCTTGAAATGGAAAGAAACGCAGTTCAGAGGCTTATGCCTATGCGATACCTGATTTTTAATGGAATAATATGATCATTACATTTGTAGGTTACCTACACATATAAACCCCAAAAATTCTCTGTATTTTTCAATAATCTAGCAAACATGTTGAGAAAGGAAAGTTGAATATGAAAAGCGCTACAGCAGTGGCAGTAATCTGAAACGAACTATTACAGAGTATGGAAGCTTTATTGAGTAGCTCAACACCTTTTCTGTTCTTTGTGGTTATGTCTAAACAAGTTAAAGATCAATCTGTCCGTAGGGACCCCAGAGAGAATCTCATTTCTTCATATTTCTATTGACTATTAATTTCATCTCAAAGGAAAAATAATAAGAAAATCCGTCACCTTTATTGTAACCTTTTTAATATCTTTTTGTAAGGTGGATTGCAATAAAGAACAAAAATTATTGTAACCCTTTTAATATTTTTTTGTAAGGTGGATTGCAATAAAGAACAAAAATATCATAACCAATGCATGCACTTTTACATAGAAAAGAGAGATTTGTTATTTATTTATTACTGCAGACATTTTTACTGATAGTACTATAATCTATGTAATTACGAATACACAATTAACTGTCATGATGTAACTCGCATTAACTGAAGATTTTACTGTGAAAACTATCAAAACAAGGTTGGCTATAAAAACATGAATTCTCATAATATCACACACGTTTTCCGTCGATTTTCATTTATTGTAATAACAGAAAAATTAACAGTATGTACTTACAACGTTGTACTTGAGGAGTTTTATGGCTTGTATTTTATTTTTGTGTCTATGTCTACAATTAAATATAATGAGAAACAGGCAAAAAATTGAAATGTGTCTAATTGTTTTAGAAGGCGTCATCATTGCGGTCAAAATTGTACATCGTAAAAATGCACCTTAATGCAGGTTATAAAGAAACTCATTTCTCTTATTGGATTATTTTTGCTATCTGTTTAATTTGTTCGTTTGATATATTCCAAAAGCACTAAAAATTAACAAAAAAATTATTTTCTTGTTGTTGAAATTTGCAAATATAGATATGAATTCAATATGGTTGGTAACCCCATATTTCATATAAGCCAAACTCATATAATTTCTATTTCGTAGTGTCCAATACATTTACTATTGATTGTAGTAAAAATAATGCACCAAATAATTTGTTGAGACGATAAAATGGGTCGAGTGTGTAGTTTGGTCGAAGTTGAATTAACGATGAGATGATTTTAAGCCACGTTGACCGACGATGAATTGAGGACACGACAAAATAGAGGTTAGATGAGTTCGGCGTAGATGTAATAATGGGAATTCGAAGTCAACATCTAAATTGATGTAAGCAGTAAAACATTCCAATGCTTCTGCTGACTACATTGGTGACTTGGTTCGTTCCGTTCTTTGTGTATTTTTTCTTCTCCATATGATACAAGTCCGAAGCAGCTTTCAACCTCAGTTCTTGTTTTCTACTTGGTGAAGATATCAGGGTTCTTACTTTAGTCTTTATTTTATTATTGACGAAGAAAAAAAAGAGAGAAATGAAGGAAGGGAGAATCCGTGTAATATTACTCAATCCGTTCAAGTAACCCCAAAAATAAAATATAACTTCACAACCGGAAAAGACACAAAAGGAATTTTTTCTCAGCCGGACAAATTTATTAAGTCACTGCATTCCAAACTATAATTTTTAGAAATTGATTAGCTGAAGCATCCTAGTTGCAATTTTTTATTCAATTGCGCTGGGTTTCTTCGGTTATTCAATTTAAAAAAAATCAACACTCAGAACTCCTCCAAAGCAGCACCAGCACCTAACAAATTCCGTAGCTACAGCCATAAAAGACGGAACAAAAAATTCATGTACGATGTATTCTCTGTGTGAAATTAAGAAAAAAGTCATGTGAGTACATATTTTTGAACCATTTTTTACTTCATTTCAATTTTAAAACGAGAAGTAGATTAGTAATTAGTTATTGGTCCACACGAAGCGACTAAAGTTACACTAACTTAGTCTCATTGCCACTCCAATTTGTGCGCAGGCAAGGACCACCCACTCCACTATGGCTGCAAAACAAGGCATTCCCATTCTCCTCAAATGAAACACTTCAGGTAGCTTGTTTTCGGAATAGCTACGTCTGAGACAAAATCTTACCACACCGCGAAATAAAATAAGGTATGTGAAATAATTCAAATGAATTGCTAGTAAATATGGTTTCTACGCATATATAATGTTGTTTCCGTTGACATAGCCTCAAGTATAAAATGCGACACTGGAAACTTTTAAGGAAGTACAAATTAAATATTGCGTTTTCTGGCGTTTTCCATTTTATTGCAAGTGTTTGCAAGAAACAAAGACACAGAACATCGTGCGGGGTGAAATGAGATAATTCGATTACTACAATCTAACTAAAATGTTTTATTTTGCAGTGAAAGTCAAAGCAGCAGGCTGGTGACTGGTACTTCTACGCTGTTGACAATCTACAGTGTAAAGTCTACAGTGCGGTCTAAAGTTCCCTGCTTGGCTCGTCTGTTCGCCTCAGGAGAAAGTTTCACTGAAGGGTTTCTGGGTATCTTCGTAAGTAAAAATAAATTAACCTGGCGGTCTAAACTCACCTCAATAAATTAATGATCATCATAAATAAATATAGATTACCAATTTAAATAGCACTAACATCTCATTTATTTTCATGAAATCTTTTGACTAGCAATAAACATTTAAAGTGAGAATCAAATAAATCGACGAAAATAAAATGTACTTTGCATCTCCCTCCTCTCTCTTGAAAATTGTACAATTTGACGATATTTTCCGGTTTTACAGGGAATTATTCATGTAAAAGTCTTATCCAAGATGACGAATGCTTTGAGTTGGTCTCGTTTATTTTATTTATAGCAATTTATGTAGATTAATATTGAAAAAAATATGAAATATTGTAAACATAATATTGAAAACACAAAAAGCTTGTGTATCTCTTTGTATGTAAAATTTACATTTACTAAGGTTGAAAGGTAACGCAAAAAATAGATGATGATGATGCGTTATTTCTTTAATGCGACCTAAATATGTGCGATTTTTTTATTTCCTCTCTTTTTATCTGCAAATTATAGCTCAACTCTCAAAACACGATGATTTATTCTTAATCCCCTTGTACCTGTTTGTGTTCGAAGGCGGTTGATTTCTCTGGCTCAGATTTACATTTTAACTTGTCCACAATTGTCTTTTAATATACAGTTCTTTTAGCATTGTAGGTTTTCCCAGGTAGAAGTCACTTCTAAGAAGTGTCTCTGGTGTCTGAAGACTGCACAAATTAAAACTGAATAAACGGTGACTTACTGTCAACATATATGCATGAGGATAATTTTCACTTTGCATCATCAAAGATTCCTCTAACACAATTTTTTTATTAAAAGTTGTAAAAAACAAAGAATTTTTAAAATCAATATTCTTACACAATTTAAGATTTATAATTGTTTGTTTCACCTTCCCAAACTGTAATATATTGCAAAGTCATTAATTAAGAAAAAAGATAATTAAGCAACGGTCGTTTCATCATCGTCACTGCAGAATTATACCATTTCACAAAATGGGATGTAGTGATGTTGTATAATAACGAAAATACTTTTAAATTAGTAAGCAAAAAGAAATTTGTGTAATTGTGTACTTCAGTGTACTTAATTCAATTAAGTTAATTGTATATATTTATGTAATTTACTTGGACTAGACATACTTCTTAATTTGTTTTTAAAAATTTTACGAAGTTGTCTCTGGACCTTCTGTAAAGATTTCTACACAGGCAAAAATTACATACTTGTACTTTGTTCAAGATGAATAAGAAAATTTTAGAGGGGTGAAAGTCAGCATCGTTATCATCATGGAAAAAAACAATAGAGTGAAAAGGACTGACTGGCTGCTGTCAAAGATTACGGGTAAAAATTACCCGAATTCTCCTCCATTAACGAAAATACAGTTTCCTCCTCTATGAATAATTAAAATATAACCCCACTTACAAAAAAAGATGATAATAATAAGAGACAAATAAACCTGACGTGATAAATTGTGTGTGTAAAAGTAATGCTTAGAAGAGAAAAGTTGTCTAGTGATGAATACGTCGACGTTAGTGTTATTTTTTGACGATAAGAGGTTTTATTTAAACAACGTAATTCATTTTTTGTTTCTTCTTCGGCCGCTTGTTGTCATATTTGTCGGCAATTCAGACGCATGTGAAGTACCAGTTGTCACAAATATCAACGCCGACCATCGGAGATACTTCATCCTGGCAGGCGCAGAAATCCATATTTTGTTGACCTAAAAAAAGAAAAAGTAATTGATTAACAATTTTGATTAGTACAATTACATTAACTATGCATTAAATTAATAAAACAACAAAATTAAAATCTACTCTAGTGAACAGTACTTAATAAAGATTAATTAAATAAAGACAGCGTGCGAATAAATTATAATTTATAAGAAGTGTCATGACAAAAAATACTGCGGAAAAGTTTGTAATTTATCGATAATTTATAGAAACTAATTTATAATTAATTGACATTCAAACATATAATTACAGATAATTTACAAAAAAGTTTTTCCAGTTGAAATAAAAATCTAATATTAATAATAACACAGAAAAATTGACGAGAGTAAAAAATATATCAAAAAAATAAAAATGTTTGGAGACGATTTTTTATTGCAGATTGCAATTATTTATCAATTAAGTTTAATATTATGCCATGCCATGATAAAAGTCAACAAACTCTTTAATTGATTGATTTAAGAATTTCTTTTTCTGCCACGACGTTTACTTCGTCGTCGGTTAGCATTGACAAAAAGCAAAGCAAAAACGATTGACACAAAACAAATTACATTTTTAATTCTTGTTAATTTTCACTTTTTTGTTAAGAAGAAAACATAGATTGTGATATTGAATGTTTTTAATACTCGTCACAAAAACAAAAAAATTAAATGAAATAATCATCGTAATTTGAAATTAAAAACTTTTGCTCCATTAAAAAATCTTTTAAAGGAACATTTGAAGCCTTTTAAAAAATCCGGTTAGTTAACGCAACAACTTTAATATTCGCAATCTACTATCCTTGAATAATTTTGGCAGCTTAAATTTTAAACTCCATGTTAACATTTTCATTTTCAAACAAAATTAATAGTTAAATCAAAAATATGCAATAAGTTAATAGTAGATTAATATGCATATTTCTTATGCATAAAAAACTCATGCAAAGTTAATGAAACAATTAAATGAAAAAATAATGTAAAAATATTTGTTAGCTAAAAAAATATGAAAAATAAAAAATGAAACTTACATCGTTCGTCACCAATGATGCAGCCGACTGCTTCCGTCTCTAGCAAGGTAAGGCTGGACTTCGTCGATTGGGACTAGGCTCACAATGGTGTAGACTGCTTCGGAGCTGGTTGTGGCACCTGCTTCACAATGTTTGGCTTGGGCCAGCGCCGCCTCCGCCAAACCGCCCGGAGGTCCTCTCCTGCCCCTCTTGTAACTGCAACCGACAAAAGCATCCCTTCCACCAACACCGCGTACAACAAGGCCGAGTCCCTGGCAGCTGGAAATTGTACATTGTCCTGACGACTTCCAAGGCACGCCGTCCTGTCCTCCAACTCCGCCCAGACCCTAGGGATCGATTAAATGTGGATTTTAAAGTTTAATCCTGTCCACTTTGCCCCAAAAAGCCAGGGATTTCCCTCTGCGTCGTTTTTTTATGATCTACTTCTTCGGAAGCAGCGTGAGCTTCACCTTTGACCTTTCTCATTAACTCTAGGATCTTCTTCATCGTGGGTATTTTCTTCTTTGGCTCTGGAGGTTGCGGACTGTGTTCAAGGAGGTTTCTGTTCCGCGGCGAATTGCGATCGCTGACCTTCCTGGAATTCCGACAGATAACCGGATGAGGTCATGATTACGGAGTTGACCTCTCTCTCTCCTACACACACAGGGTGACCTTGCTCAACCAGTATTTTCCTCACTCGTTTCAAAGCCGCGTTTTCACTGGCACTGGCAGACTCCACCCTTTTAAAAACAGAGAAAAAATTATAATGTAATAATAATAAAAACTACCAAATTAATAATTATAATTATAATAGTATTATCTAATCACTTCGTCGTAGATTTGAAGATGGTGAAGACGGACGCGAATTTGGCGGAAACTGTCTCTAGCTATGTCGCTGCTCTCCTCCAAGTCATTTTGCACGGTCTGGATGACTGTAACAAGTTGGCGCCACCCCGTGACCAGCGTCTCCTTCAGAAGATGGCTGAGGTTCAGCTGGAGAGGGATATGGCTGTTGCTTCTCCTCTTAAGCTGGAGGTAGCGGGGGTGGTTCTGTTTTCACCTCAAACTCCTCTAGAATCATTATATCCGCGATGGCCAGCTCGGAGGCGACTAAGAAATTTAATTTTTAATAATTCAAATCAGGCGACCTCGGGCACCTGCGATACAGTTTGAGATGTTCACTGGTGGCGTTTCTTCGTTTTTACCGTTTTGCTCTGATTTGATTTCTGTATTATTTTTCTCTAAACTAGCTTCACCTCCCGTAAAGAATAATTGAGAGCTGCATTAAAAATTTAGGTTCAGCTCAGCTCAACTTGAAAGAGTATTGTGCTTTGCTTTAATAATGCATTGAATTCAGTCACAGTCAGATGAAGAAAAAAGTGTGGATGAGCTGAGCCGCCTCACCTCTGCAGCGTATAGGGTGGAGTGACACATTTCGATGGTCACATACTTCCCCATGCAATGATCTGAGATGAAAATCAATGCGTTTCTTTTTGAGCGAATAACTCCCGTTCTAGTTGAGCGTCAAACCTGTCAAAAACTGCGCACAATTGTTTGTTTCATTTGTAATACTTTTTAAATGTAAATCACCTTATAATTGAATGTTACCATGCTTTTGATTGTCGATTTGCCCCCTCTAACTTCCGTCCGATTGGTTCGGACACAAAATTTCCTCAGATTTGAGCAATATACTAGTCGAGAGCTTTCGAATGGTGTATTATATGTCATCCAACTAAAACGGGAGTTATTCGTCCTTTATTTAAGCTTTCTTTTTAAATGCCACGAAGTGATGAATAAAAATAATTTTTATTCTTAATAAGTTTTAATGGAGATTGTTTGGTCGATTGTAATCAAATTAATGATGAATTATATTGATTGAACAATTCACAGCTGCTTGAAGTCTGTCTGTTAACAAAGTGTGAAAAATAATTGTAGTGAAAACAAAACGCATTTATTGAAGCCACTAACAACTTAATCGCGACATTATTTGTGGCTGATAATGCAAATTTTTTTTAGGTGATTGCTAATGAGAGGAGATAGTGATAGATCTGCTACTACACGCTTTCCATTATTTATTACAATTCCATAGCTTCATGAATTTAACACGGGAACAAACAAGGAACCAAAATAAAAAGGATGAAAAGATTAATTTTTCAAGCAAAGTACACTAGAGTCAAATTAACTGTTGTACGAAAATAACATTCATCATATGAACTGTCCAGTCCTTCAACTCATAATTTTTGCTGAATATTTCTAAAGCAGGAAGAAAAAAATGAAACAGGGCAACTCGACACTGACATGCGAACTCTTAAAAAATCTGTTTGATTTAATATTTATTATTTTAGTCAGTCTTATTTTAGAATTTAAGCACTTTCCTTCTTGGAAAAGTAATTTTTGATTATTTTCATTTTTCATTGACGAAACTACAACAAACCAAAAGGCTCCAGTTTACTCACATTGAATTAAAATATAATGGTTGACAATTAACGAAATAATTATACTGACTGTTTTTTAACAATTTTGTAATATAACAATATTGAATCTCTAAATCACATTCTGTAAGTGTATAGATAATTGAAATGTTGTAAGTTTTAAGTAAAAATACATAGGATGGCGGTGTCTGCACCATTGGAGATGGAGTTGATAGATGTATTTGTGTTGTGGTTGATAAAGTGGGACTTTCACTCTGGGCTACCTCCTCCGGACGTACGGTGGTATCTCCCCCTCCGGGCCTATCAAAACTTCCAAGACATTGATGCCCTGTTTTTTAGGGATGTTTCAAAATGCCCCAATGTTATCATTTAAACCTAATTTTATTAAGTATGAAAAATTCATGATATACTAGTCGCGTTGTATCTTACAAAACATGAGTTCAGTGAGCAGACCCCATGAGGTATGATGGTTCAAGTGGGTCGATTCTTTCAAAAGTTGTCGATATATGGAGCTATGTATAGAACCTGAATTTGTCCACTGTATAAAAATGTAATTGAAACAAGTACAAAATACTTATGTCCATTGCGTACTAATGTAAATGCAATTAAAGCCTCAATGAGCTTACGAGAGTGGCCTGATCCAGAGGTGAATGAAAGTTTGACGACAAAATTGGGAAATACGGGATCAACAATTTTCATGGACTTTCCCTCTACAGAAAAAAACAACAATTTTACGTATGTCAATCCCATAATTGCAGTCGAAATAAAATTGTAAATATCAACCGATTTGAAACTCCCTGAATTTTCAGCGATATCTTGAAACCTTGTAAAATGATCCTCTTGGGACAGAAGAGGTGCATCTTCTTTTTGACGAATTCTTGCATCCAACATTCAGTTGATCTCTTACATCATGCGGTTAGTATGATTCACTAGAGTTATATCTTGTGAAACCAATACCAAAACCCCTTTCACCGAAGGCGGCTACGGAGATCTGGTGGAGGCCGTCTTGCACCGGCGTAACCGCCACTGAATAAATTCCGACCCGCTGGGCAATATCCTGTTATCCTTTTCCATCATTCACTAAAGGAACCTCCCATTTCCGAAAATGTGCATCGTGCCAGGCTACAAGACAAATTTCCGGTGTTAGAGGGAGCCGAAATGAATGCCCGTTGACATCGTGTATGACAAGTGTTTATCAACGGGTAGACTGGCTGGCTATTAATCTTCTTAATACACAGTCCCCATTCAAAATAATTGTTGAAAATTTATTTTATCATAACTTGCAATGGACTTATCCGAAAAACATATCTGTAGCTCATTCGATAGAGAACTAAAGCGATTCCATGTAAATACAATCACAATGACAATTTGTCAACAAAAGTTGAAAATGAACCCCTTTGGTATTTCCGGGCCAGAGATTACAAAAGACGTCACAGTGACCTGCACCCAATACCCAGGCATATTATTCATAAAGTTTATGATTAAAGTATAACAAAAACAAGAATAATAAAAGAGGAAAGAATTTTTAATTGGAATGTAATGCGACTGAGACGAATCTAGTACAGTGCAGCAACAGAAACACAAACTTTTTCTCTCTGCCTAGCCATGAATCTGTGACACTAGCGACTTTTTCTCCTCTCACAAGCTCTGTCTCTCTCCTGTTTTTTCTACATTTTCTCCAGTTATTGAATCCTGGACAAATAAAAGTAATTTTAGCGATGCGTTCCCAAAATCCGTTTTATTTGTCTTAATTTGACACTCCAAAAATTAGATTTTGAAAAAACGCTGTTTAATATAATTTAATATAAATGAGGGTGGGGAACACTTTCTGAAGCCAGTGTAAATATCGCGAGTGACTGTAACGTGAATTAGAGGATGGAATTTTTTCATTCGTCTTAATTAATAATAAAAAGCAATGGGCGGCGTTTCACTTGTCTTAGCATTAAAGGTCGGAGCAGAGTAGGGTTTTATGTGTTATCAAAGATCTCGATTTCTATTTTACCCGTGATGTAAATGAAAAGCCTTTTCTTGAACAAACTGATTCTTTTGTGCCGTGCAAAACGATAAAAGAATGTAAGTAAAAGGTAACTTGTCGATGGAGTACTTCTTAATGTAACCGAAAAACAAGTTTCTTTTTGTTCACAAAAAATGTTACATACAATTCCTGGAATCATGTTGACGTAATCCATTCCACCTTTTCCTGTACGTGGTAGATTCAGAATCCCTGGTTGAAGTTGAAGTTGGTACGATGGAATGACTCTTTTTGGTATGCGTTAATCGTAGTAACCTTCCGCTGTGGGTATTGAAGAAGTTGTGGCAGGTATCGTTTCTCCGTACAGCTTCTCAACATTGGGGCACTCTGAAACATTCGTTAAGGTTGTTCCGTTAAAACTTACACGAAGCATGCACAAAATACATTGAATTTAATGGTACAAATTTATT
Organism: Cyphoderus albinus; assembly: GCA_021029165.1. NCBI lineage: Eukaryota > Metazoa > Arthropoda > Collembola > Entomobryomorpha > Paronellidae > Cyphoderus > Cyphoderus albinus. The sequence goes on from VYYJ01004737.1 coordinate 11,319, forward strand.
TCGCTCACTTATTTCTTGCTGCAAAATGAACGAATCGCATAAAATCTTGTGGATTTTGGCCTGGTCAGAGAAATTTACTCCTCTTTTGCTTGGTTGTCAAAGTCTTCTGAGAGTGCAGCTTGAACCAATATAAATGTTGAAGACATCTCAGCATGTTGAGAAAAGACATTTCGTCAAACATTTCGCCTCGGAGAAACCAATATCGCCTTGGTCAACGGAAAGTAATTGTATTAATGTACTTTTACGTACCGCTCTAGAAAAATTGTCAAAACTGTCATTGGCGTTAGCTGAAGCTGGTCACTCTCGTGTGCAGGAAAGTAAGCAGATTAAATTCCATCCGTTTGGTGTGTATCCGGTGATGCCTCGTCATTTACAAGGGAAATCTTTGACCCAGCTTTTGATTGAATTTTTGTTACAATTACCTCAGCACTCTTTAAACAGGTAGCCCTCATGATACTTTTCTTCAGTAATCTCTGCCCTAGCCATGAAATTACTGAAGCATATGCCTGTTCTGCATTCCATTTTAAGGGCAATCTTAGACGCTGCAGGCTGCAGCCTTACTCGCTGCCTATGGTAAGGATGTTGAATATAAAGATATCCATGTTTGGCACCCGCACAATTATATTCATTCATTCATTAACAATAATCTACGAAATTTATTACTTAAACAATTCACCAGTTCTTTTCACGCTACCAACCTTCAGCCGAAACGTAATGCGGCTGCCTATTTCAAATAGGCTATTTGAGTCCATTCTGCAGTTCTAGAGAGTAGAAATTTGACATTGCGAGGTAACGTCACCCCGGTGAGCAGAAGTTTTCGTGGAAGCAGAGCAAAATGAATACATTCTGAAGAGGGTTGTTGTGAGTGTGGACAAGGATGAAAAGTGAGAGAGAGTATCAAAAGTTGAAAAAGAGTTTTCTCTCTAAAATATGTCAGCAAAACTATTCGTATGCCTATATCTCTGCACTAACACGACAGCCGCCAAGTTTTTCCTTCTTACCACACAATAGAATTCAGAAGACTCAAGGAGAAACAAAATGACTTTTTTCCTCTTAACCATAGGACGTAGTCGAGCTCGAGATAGAGAACGTAGTTGAATAGTAAGAGTTTCCTTTTCGTTCTTTTTTCCTGAAACTAGATATGAAGTGTTTCGTTGAATGAAATAAGGGTAGTATATGAATCAACAAATACTTGTACACATAATAGTAAAGAAAAGGCTGTTATGTTTCTTTTTGCTAATTTTTGTTCGTAAAATATAAGTCCTCAGAGAGTGATGCCTGACTCCAAGTG
>VYYJ01004738.1:0-12608 GCA_021029165.1 Cyphoderus albinus
TTGGACGCGCAATTTTATGGCCTTTCCAACGCGCCATTGGGCATCAAGTGTGGTTGACGAAAACAGCAGCAATTCACTGTTTAGTGTTTGTAAACGGGAAAACGGTGGAACATCCCTACTTACATATGAGTTATGCGATGAGATGGGATGACACATATAAACTTGACGTTTAAAGACAAGACTTTATATTTTCTGAACTTTACTTTTATTTTAGTTTTACTTTTAATCCGTAAAGTATTAACCGTAGTATTAAACCCGAGGATCTCTACTGAAGGTAGAGATGCATGAAACATTATTATATATCAAGTTAGTTACTTATTTACCTGGTTAGTATTTACCTTTAAATCTATTGTTATGTGTGCCTGTGCATGTGTGTGTAGGTGAGTGTGAATGAGTGAATGAGTCCGAAGTTGAGGTGAGGTCGTCAACAGAAATCGCAAAGTTGTTTTGCCTTGCTAAAGATTGCCAAAGTTGCTCTGAGATGCAGTGCTGCCTCCGAGTTTGTTGTTGATGATGATGAAGTTGATGTTCGCTCTCGCGAACCTCAAAAGTTGTTCCTTTTCCTGACGTGGATTTTGATGATGTTAGTGTGTAGGTATTACTCTGACTCTTCAATTAGATGGATTGTTCTTATTAGATAAAATTAGTCGCACTTGTTCGAACTCCCCTACAAATTTTGGCGAATGATCGTTCATTGTCCACTTTCTGCGTCTCCTGAACGCTGAGCGGCATTATATAGTTTTCATATTGTCCATAATCAATTCTCGGGTCATTTTGGGTATGACATACTATAATAAAATTTAAAAAATAGCATACATTTCTTTTACTTTACTCTCACTTTCACTTGTTAACAAACATTCACTTTCATTTGTTCACAAATTTCCACAATTTTCTTTCATTCTCAATTCCTAAATTTCATTTTCACACCCTATTATATATGCATGTCGGGAAGTAGGCTCACCTCGTACAAGATTTTGGCCCACATTTAAAATTTTTGATTCTTTAAACATTTTATAAAATAAATGATTAAGTCTAATTACGTGGTCCAAATTCAGGTACGGTTCCTCCATGATGAGCAAACACGAGATGTGTCCGATGAAGGATCATTTGGTATGGAGGTAGAAGCTATCTTTTACATAGGCAAAAATGATACGTGATTCTCAGACTCTACGTGCGTCATTGAATGCTACATTACTTTTTACTACTTTGTTTATTTAACCTGTTTTTTCTTTACAAGTGAAATAACAAGAGAAAGGAAAAGCGAAACGAGTGTTTCTTCTGCTAACAATAAAATTGAAGTAATTCGTATTTATTATAACGATCCTCTTGCATGATGCAGCACAGAACTTGATTTGCTATAAAACTCTGATTTGCTGTAGACCTCCGTAACAGTCATTCGCTTGTGCATACACTCTCAGCACTAACCGGTCTTGTCTTTCCCTCCGGTCCTCCGGAAAGATGGATTGATTTTCCATCCTTCCTTCTATCCAACTCACCATCTGCAAATAGTACCCACCACGAAAGTAGTACACACTGGACATCCCTGCATCTCTACATCACTCAGACCGTTGTTTCCTGGTCTTCCCAGGGACGCCGCCATTATTTGCACGCTTACAACCACCAAGCTGATCATGATTACCACGGCCCTTTGCTCCAATTTCGACGAACAAGAAAAAAATTACCTAATTTTAACCTACACCATCGACCTCCACTCGCCACAATTTTTATCATGATATAATTTTCAAAATTCTACTTATCACGTAATTGCAGCAGCTTTTCTTTCCCGCTTAATTGATCACACAGGACACTCTTCATTCGACTATGCTGCTTCCTCCTCCACATCAAGTTTTTTTACCGTCGCTCACGGCATCCAACCACCTCAGCCTCCATCGTCACCTGGTCACACCATTCAAGACATCAATCAATATTTCCATTCATTCGTCTTATTTTTTACCTAATTATTAAAATCATTTCTAATTTTTTACCTTACCTGAAAAATTGCTGACTCGGCGGAATTTAATCTCACTTTTCCAAACTTTTTCACTTTATTTTCACGTGTGACCAGGAAAACTTTTTTTTCTTCTCGCTTTAATTCCATTACTTTTATGTCGTCTCCTCACTTTGTTAATTTTGCAACAAGATGTCAACTTTACTACTTTGATCTTTTTTCACTTACTCCGTATGAATGAATATTCTGATAAGCTCAATTCTGAGCTGCAACATGCACCCAAGGTCGCATCTCTTGAACCTCGTGTTCACTGCGGTTTGCTTTAAGTACCAGGGATGTAACGATCCTCTTGCATGATGCAGCACAGAACTTGATTTGCTATAAAAACTAGTTATATCTTAAGTTACCTATATAAAATATTTTACATAAAAACACTTATAGATTATATAAATACATAACAAAAAATAATCATCATAGAGCGAGCAACAGTGAGCTCAAAAACGACCTCGCCCTGCTCCGCTCAGGTATAAATACAGATTCATGTTATCAATTAAATATAGTATTGGTAATCAACTCTTATAGAATATACTTCTTTTCGCCTTCTCTCTCTTGAGAGTTAGGCTATAAACCTAAATAATAAACACTTATCCTTCTCGGAGTTTCTCCCTCGTCTCCTGTCCCACCATTTATTCCATAGAAACAATATACCGAATAAACTCACTTTATACATAATTCATTATTACGAACCGATAAAAAGAAAGTGCTTCGCTTTGTAGCGATCAATAAAAATAGGATTGAAAAGTGATGAGATGTACGAGTTACACACGCAGATTTTCATGTTCCTTCTTTTTTTTTTAAACGCATGTAATTGTAGTTGAGTGTGTAGAACTTTCACTCAGTAAAATAAAAGTACAGTTAGTTAATAGATTGTTAACTAAAGTCAAATATTATTATAATCTTTTGTCTTTACTGCAACATATTTATAAATGAAGTCACTTTTTACTTTTCATTAGTCATTACGTGGGAAAATTGGTTTTGACGTTAGTTCCCTACGTCATAAGTAATTTTATAGTTTAGAAAAACTGGTTTGGCATTGCTAATTTAGTAAACCCTGATTAATAATCAGTGTCGGTTCAACAGAAAAAAACGGCCACCAGCTGATTGCCAACAATGTAAGTTGTCAGATCGGTAGATTAGACTACACATATACAAAGCATTTTAAGCTGTAGATTTAAAACCATAAATTGATTATTGGGCCAAACCTATGGGTTAATTTGATGGACTAACCAATATCCTGTTAAAAGGAATGTCATGTAGATATGTCTGAAAGTTGTCATAAGAAAATGCTAGAAGCGATTCTTTAGTTAGCTTACCGGTCAAAGTATATTTCATATATCCCTGATCACAGCCTACGTTATACATCTGGCCTAACCTTATCAAAGCAAATGTACATAAATACGTGGTTGAAGTAGTTGGTCATATATGAGAAAGGGGGCGCTCAATAACCCCGGTCTGCCTCCTTTAGTTCAATTTGATTGTTGCAATCCTCAATCATTTTATACACGTAAAAATTAAAATTAAATCTTGACTGTCACTAAATTGGATTGTTAGTACATATCAGATTTATTTGATTTACAATTTCTTTACTTTTTTTGACATGGGTTTGTTAGAAAACTTTGGTTTATCGTTGACTAAATCGGTGTTACAGAAACTGATATTATTAAAATAAATTTTACACAAACTTTTTAAAATCAGCTCTTTTGTCAATTTTTCGTGCTCATCCGTACCACAGCCACAAGAAATACACTTCATGGGAAGAAGCTTCATAAATGTGAGCTTCCAGGATTCAACCAATGCTTGTTGGTAATAGTGCTCATTTGACAACTCCAAGATGCTAAGTATAAGGTTCACAAAACTGACAAATTTTTTTGAAGGATACTGTAATCCACCACGATCTTGTAAAGCAATTAATTGATTGACTTGGTCTTCTTTTTGTGCTGCTGTTATGAACTCGCCCGCTCTAGGACACGGGTGCTTATCCTTCAATAATCGAAGTAGAAATCCAGCTATCATAGCAGTTCCAGCCATTTTAGTTGACACAACTCTGATAGCTATAAAAATTGAAATGACAATTTAACAATTTATTAGCAATACATAATCTAAATTAGTAATGCAATGCCGATTACGATACAATTGCATTGATGCAAGATATTAATTCTTACATGGTGGATTGGATACCAGAGACAACAGTTGCTTTTGTTCATTGCTTAGTTCGACGAAGGACGGAGTTGGCATGACCCTTTCCAGAACATTGGTTTTCTTTGGAAATTCAGTCAAATCCTCTGCCTCAGGATCGAATTGATTTCCATCAATACTGCTAGAAAATATGCCAGTCTTCAAAATCGTTTCTAAAGCATAAATGCTTCCTGCAGCGGTTGCTTGATCATTTCCACCCAACGAAGACCGAACAGCTGAGAAGAGACCCTCGATGTCATCGCTAGTGAATTTTCGAGTAAGGACATAGTGGAAACCAGAACTGATAAGATACCTGCGAATACAAGAGAGTCATGTTCTCAGTATTCTATTGGATAATAATTTTACATAATCTAACTACAAACTAACAAAATGTTGCTACTCGCCGAATGCAGTCCACTGTTGCAAGTGTGGTAATTCTCAGAGCAGTGAAAGTTTCCATAGTTAAGAAACCAGTGGTTTTTGACTTCAGTTTGGTGCCACCTGTTCCGTTCAACGCAAAATTTTTCCACGAATCAAAGTAACCCAAGAAATCAGTTTCCAGCCATTCAAGCCGTTTATCTTCAACCATCCAAAAATGCATTTTGTCCTCATTCCGGCAATGTATGTAATGCGATCGATTACATATATTGTGTATCTGAAATGCAATAATATTTCATAATACATTTTAATAGTCAACAATTAGGCATAATTTCAAGTTCGAAATTTAAGTTAGACAATTATTACCGTAAACCACTTTTGCACAAATTTCATGAAAAGAATAGTTTCTTCTATATCGCGAAATCCTTTTAATTGACGCTCGTTACAATACTCCAATGCTCCAATTAGCTCATCCGAAAATATTCTAATGGCTCTCTTCACATTCATCTTTTCAAAATTTGTTGGATAAACCATCTTTCGAGAGAGAAACCGCACTGACTTAACTGTCAACATTTTTTGACTCTCATACAAAATTTTGATTGGCTTGCCACTAATCATTCCCTCTTTGTTCTTCAAAATACGGTCGTCATCAAGCAACTGATTACGAAGATTTTTCAGAATGTGACATGGGTCAAAACTAATGTAGAGTGGCCAATTTGCTATAAAGGGATGATTTATTTTATGTTGCAGTGTTCCATTGCAGATTTCCACTAGAGCTTTCACATTTACGGCTGCGTCATCACAAACCAGTCTACATGTCTGAAAGCCAATTTGCGTGACTTGATTAATTACGTTCAAAATCAATTGGGACAGGTCTTTGCTGCTAAGCTGGCGCACCAAAAAATATGCCACAGGAATCCGATAATTTGTTGATAGTCCTTTCAGTACGAAGCACAACAATCGATTGGCCAGCTGCGGTTTAGCCCCTGTGACTTTTTTCCAATTTTCCGCAACTCCAATTATTTTGTCTGCCTGTCTTCTGTACTCCATTTTTGGTTGAATGGCCATTTCATCAAATATCAAGCTACAAAATGTCTCATGTTCCGAAAGTGCCCGTAATTCTTCCTCTAATCTTTTGCGACAAAGTGAAGAAATTCCAGTTTCCAAACAAGATGGCCCGACATAACGTTGTAGTGTAGTGGCACCTGGTAAATTTAGGAACCTCTTTCTGGCAAATGCATACGATTTTGGGGATTTATTTCTCCATAGTACACACATTCGTAAACAAAATTCTGACCAGAGGAACCTAGATTTGCCATACGCTAGAATTTGCTGATGTAGTAAGATAGCTTTTGTATTTCCTGTATCTGCAGCTTTCTCAATAATTTTCGCAGCAATACAAAGAGGTGACTCTTTTGATTTCGATGTCTTCAACTGTGCCTGAAGATTTTTAATGAGAAGATCGCGGCGCTTGATTGTGCGAATCAGATTTGTCTTCTCCCTTTTTAGTTTTTCCAAATGTTCCCTCAAAAGATCCACTGTTACAGATCGCCTCTCAGCTGACACAGTTTGTGTCGATTTATTGTGTTGAAATATGTTGGTGGTTTGGTCCATATCACAGGTTAAGTTCCCGTCACACAGGTCCGGTTGCACGGCACGGACAGCAGCTGATTTGTTTCCAGTTATTTTTCTGTTATTTCTATTTTGTGATAGTTCTCCAAAAGGTCTCCGCCGCGGTGGAATCCTACTTTTTGTAATTTTGGGTTGCTTATATTTTGGATACTCAGGAAAAATCATTGGCACAGAAGTTCTTTTCAACCGCCTTCGGTTATCACTTTCTGAGTAGTCCGATTCCACGAAATGCCGAGAACAGACAAGAGACCTGTTGACAAACAATTTTGGGAGACACATTGTATCAAACAATTAAAAGAATAAATTATTCATTACTTTAACACGGTAACCAACACCAACATAATTAATTACCTTTCTCCCGGAATCCACGGCAAACTAGTATTTTCCGGGTCGCCTCTAGAAATATTCTTGAGCCACTGCTCTCTGACTTTCATGTCGGAAGGAATTTCATGGAAGCTCACTTCTTTACTTGTCGTCTTGGAAGTGCAAAACGGCACGCAGCAACTTTTCGACATAATGTACGTGTTGTTTAAATTAAAAATCGAGCACTTTAATTTAATAACGAACAGATCACTGTTATTGCCTAGTATTAGTCTAGTGCTGCAATTCTTTTTTAATTTAATTTTCAATTAATAAGAAGGAAAAAAATGCAGCAACTTTACTTAAATAAAACAGAAAAGAAAAAAAATAACAATTGTCACAAGCACTGTTGAATACAAACAAGCTCATAGCAGCTGGCCGCAACAGCAAAGCAGAGTTGATGTTGCCTGGCGCTACGCGGCGACGACTTGTCTAACTACCTCAGCCAACCACTTCTTGGCTTAGGTTTGGCCATATGTATAACGTAGGCTGTGGTAACACAGTTGCGTGTAATGTGAAATTTGGCTTCAATAAATAAATAATAATAATAATAATAATAATTAAGCCATAGTTTACTTTATTCGTATTACTTTTTAAATATGTACATGAACAATTAAAATAACAGATTTAAATAAAGTGCACCTCTTTTGGTTATAGTGTCAATAAGAGCATATAATAAATATACATAATATACATATTAATGGCATACAAAGTAAATCAATAAACTGCTTCCGAAATATCCTTTAAATGTACTTCATTTGGTTTTAGAGCTTTTAATTACTAAAGTGTCCACGTGTATATAATACCTAGTTGAACAAATCTGTTGCTTCCATATGTCAGTTATTTTTTAGTTTGACAATTTAGTCTCTGTGGGCAATTTGGTGGTTGACGAGAATGCGTTTCCCCGCGAGTAATTTTATACCGACCAGATTTATAGCGTTGTGAATATTGTAGACCTACACAACCTGTTGTCATTATATGATTTTTGACTTAATTTTCTTCTGTATCTCCCATGAGAGTTGAGACGTCACGTGACTCCACAAAGGTCACAAATTTAAATTATGCTATTCCTATATTCTATTGCGGTTGAGTGATAGCTTATTTTAAAACTGAAAGTCAGCACTTTAAAATAAGCTTTGAATTACGGATATAGATACGAACTTGGTTTAATGGTGATTAAATGACAAGATTTATTTTTTACTTTTTCGGGCCCCTTTATGTCTGTCAAAATGTGAGCCACATTTTGAAAGATCATAATAAGTCATATGATCAGACAATATGACAGATAGTCAAAAACTACAGTTCCAGATTTCTAAACTATTGATTTAAATAATTTTAACTTTGATTGCAGACGATCGTACATAACATACCCAAAGGTTTAAACGTTGATTTCTTCCAGTAGAGCATAGGCAGAAATTCATACTTTGAACGTACTTATATCTTTACATGGCTTACTCTAATGTTGGGAAATGTAGAATTTTCATGATGTCAAAAAGACATTTGATACCGCTACCATGAGCAGAATGTAATATAGTGTGATTCATATGAACAATTGCAAATATGTAGACTGCATTATACCCAAACAGGTACAAAATTGAAGTGATATTATTGTTTTAATTCTTATTTAAAGTATGAATAGTCACATTCAATTTGATTAACACAGCGATGAACAAAAGCAACATGTGAATAAGGCTACACAGACAATGCTTAATAAAGCAACATATTAAATATATAATTCTACTTTCTTCAAGAAATACAATAAATGCCATCAACCCCACTGCAGGCAACAACGAAAATATTACCAAAATATTTCCGCTCATGGATGCTGGTTCTGGCTCAAGACCATCTGACGAATTTGCATGTTCATTATTAAAACCTAGTTTCGAGAATGACTCCACCCACTTCCATAAACCGCTCTCATGACTACTCTTTAATCGGCGCATTGCATTTGGCGGAGTCAATCTGCTTACAGCAACCGCCCAACTAAATACAGAGTAAACCGCTTTTCCTACATGCACATTAGACTTGTGCTTTCCTGTCAAGGAAACTAGTTTACGTGCGAATCTTTCGCATGTGATTTTCGGGAGAATAAAAGCCAACCTTTCACATTTTTGAAGCGATTCCAAAAACATTTTCTCTTCGTTGACCAACCAGTAAAGTATACCCGTGTCCAGATTTTTCCCAATTTCGTCATCACTTGTACTACCTTTCAGGAACTTCATTTCGGCGAAATAATTTTCACCACTTGGATGAAGCTCATATTTATTTATAATATTTAGGGAGAATATTTCAGTCCGGGATAGAGCAAGTTTGATTTCATCATGCTTTGGAATATCTCCAAACTCTGACATACTAATTCCAAATGCCAATTTAATAAACGTTTGCATTTGCTCGCGGATTTCGGACATCCAATATAATGTATGCGTAGAGCTCACTTTTTGTCTCATTTGTATCAATTTTGATTGATTGCCATAATAATTGTTTATGTCAATGATTAGTGTTCTGCTGACAATTGGTATTTTCTCCATTACCAGCTCCGACAAGGAATTGAATTGCAGTGGTGACACCGGTAGCATCATGTTATAAACGTTCGTGTTTTTGTATGCACTACTAATAACCAGTGATGCGATGAGAAAAGCCCCAACCGTAAACCTTTTGCTTAGACAATTTAAAGCTGAACTGGGAAATGGGTTGCCCTGCTCCAGCAACACCTTCATCGGGTATAGAATATTGTTGAAGAAAGCGAGAAAATTTGAACGGAGAGTTACAATAACTACTGCAATAATTGACAGCAGAATACATGCCCAAATCCAATAATCAAAAACAATGACCAGTTCATTAAAGCGAAGCGAAGAGTGACCTCGATTTCCGCAAACGATAAATTGTAAATTCTCATTGAAGTTGGGAATAGAATGTGGACTAATGTACTGCTGCTGCACAAACTGTAGTAGACTCAGCCCAATTTCATTACTGGGAGTTTTCGAGTTATTCGTCGACAACTTTTTTCCTTCTTCACAAGTTCCGCCTGGTATTTCATAGGTGTAATTGCTCATGATACTTTGCAATAGCATAACGTATGGAATCGATAAATCGTTATTGATTTTGGTGACATTGAATTTAAAGTTACATTTCTCCAGGGTTAGAGGAATGCGTTCAAATAAATCGTTCAATATATATTTCTGAAACGACCACCATCGTCTTATGTGTGCGGGAAATGATTTTGTTTGGAGGTATTTGTTATTGATAACCCGAATCCTTGCGTCACTAACTGAAATTATCTCAGTTGTGAGTCCGTATACAGAAAGTTGGTTGTTGTTACAATCATCAAAACAAATTCGGACGAGTTCAACACTTTCAAAAACTCCTGTGATTTCAAATAGTGGAAAATTTACTACAGAAGTGTTTGCGGATATTCGTATTGAACAAACCAATAGAATTTCGTGAAGGATTAATTGTTTGTGTACTCTTAACCAATTTGTGTGAACAACAGGTGACTGTTCATTTGATACGAAATTATGCCAATTTATAAAGAGGTTGATTTGGGTGACGCAGGATGGTGAATTATATTTGAACGGCCGGTTGAATTTATATTGTGATAAATCAAACAGCCTTGTATAAAAGTTTGGCACATTTATGACTGGAGCATATAAATAAATTTGAACCGAAGACTGCCATGGTTTGGTTGCGATTGAGAAAGCTTTTAAATCCAGAGAAATGCAAAAGTCTTCTGGACTGCTGGCGAGATCTTGATTAAAATAAAAATATTTTGAAGCTTGGCATTTACCTGTTGCAATAAAGCTTTTGTTTTTATGTCGGTATTCGTCCTCTACGACTGGAATACTCCAGTACATGTACGACAGAGTTAGTTCTTGATTAACGACGATTAAACCGGGTTTTCTTGTAATAACTGGAAAACTTAGTCGGGGTAGGTCGACATTCAAATAATTATCTATCACATGGAGATAATTAAATTCATTAAAGAAAGCTCTCATTTGGGTATCCAAGTTAGATGGGCTGGGGTACTCTTTCCAAGAATATGATTTCCATAAAAGGTACTTCGCAGCGGTGAAGTCAAAGGGTTTGGAAAGCTTCCAAAATTTAAAGTGTCTTAAAGGTTGTAGAGTGGAAACTATATTAAGTGTAAGTAGAAGTAGCAAAATGCTGCTTCGCGAGGGAAGCGATACTCCACTCATTTTTGTTTCTGTTTGTGGCACATACTAAATGCAAAATGCCCGAAAATGAGACTCGATTGGAAAGTATCAGCTTTATCAAAATTCTCGTTGTTGACTAACTTGGATTTCTTCCTTGTTTCAAAAACCTGCTGGCCTCCAAACCACTCCGGTGGAACAGACACCTCAGAATTAATGTAGTAAAATTCTACCCAATAATATATAGGTATGCACACGTATACCGTACGGGAACAATTTTATCAATAAAATACGAGTTCACGCGAAGTGTGAAGAAGTAGTTTCAAGAGTTGAAATGTTCATTTATTTCTCTTCCGGGATGCCCTCATTTCAATTTCAGAGTTAGAAAGTTCTAATGCATTCGTCAATGCGTGGTTTAGTCCTTCGATAAAAAGACTTGAATAATTTAATATTATATAATTCAAATATATTTTAACTTGAATTTAACCTGAGTTTCTGCAAACCTACAAATACGAGGGTCATTTACTTTATCTGTTCCGGACTTTGTTTGCTAATAACTTTAATACGTGTAGTAATTATTATTCGAGCTTTTCAACATAGTTTCCTATATGGTTAACACGTTTGTGCCAGATATTAACAAGAGCTGAAATTCCTTCGTTGAAAAATTCCTCAAAAAACCGCCTAAACATTTTCAACATTTTTGCCGTCAGTAGCAGTGCAAGGCTTCTGCGGTCTCGGTCTATTTTCTAAAGACATGTCACCATTTTTGAATGTTTGATATCATTTTCCAATTGTTCTGGGCCCAGGAGGACTATCCCACACAATTTGTTTTAGTTGACTATGAATTAAGGTGCTTAAAAGGCCCTTTAAATAGGCTAGTTTGACCAAAGAACGATGATTTGTTTTTTTGAAATCCATGATAAAAATGTTCTGGGCTTCAGATCACGAATGAAAATGGAATCGCTGGAAAATGCATGATACTTACCTGATAGAGTTAAACTCTTCTCTACTCTACACGCTGATAAGCAAATCGAGTCCTATCGATTAAATTATAATTTTTTATAAAGGCTGAAAGTCCGGAACAGATAAAGTAAATGGCCCTCGTACATACATAAAGATAGAGTTTAATATGATTTCTTTATACGTAATGTTCTGGATATTAAAACATTCATTTTACGAATATAAATGATTTTTAATTAGGACATTTTGTGAAGAGGGTTCTTGTTCTTGTTCTCATTTTAATTTGTTTTGCCACATGTAAGAAGACGGTGGTTTTGAGCGTGTCTCTGGGAGGATACATTTTGATGAAGAATGCATTATTTCTGATAAATAGGATAAGCAAAGCACAACACCAATTTCTCTGTAAATATCGATCCCCGATCGTTTACTACATCATTTATATATCGATTTTTCGTTTACTCGTTCATAATCCATTTTAATATCCATCATATTATCAAAGGAAAACAAAGGAGATTATTTCGGCTTTTGCGTCGACGTTCTCGACCTTTTGATTTTATACTACTCTGGAGAACAAATATATATGAAGCTCAAACCACCCGTCTGCGTTATGAATGCCACCATCATCTAATTGTTATCATCCAGATCAGTATGCTTGAAAGAGTAATCTGAAGTAAAAAGGCTTTGTTACTTTGATTGTTTCAATATTAATGCAATTATTTCTAGCAATGATGCATTTTTAATCCAAGCCCTTGCCCACTGATCCCTCCAATACAAAAATTTAGTTTAGTTAATTTTTAATGTGGGTGGATACGCGGGCCCATGCATAATTTTTTTATTATATTCGGCTTTTTAATGCTAAAATACCCTATTGTGCGAATTTTCAGCAAGTTTGGGGCAACACGACGGGGTGATAGTATTTGTCAATACAACTGAAAACGCAAAGGCTT
>VYYJ01004739.1:0-12607 GCA_021029165.1 Cyphoderus albinus
AAACCCTGTGAAATCCAACGTGAAGCCAAGTCAGAGCAAATCATCCCCCCTCTCCAATGTAAAACACATACATCTTTTTATCTTATATCTGCATTTTTTGCTTCCTTTGTCCACCCTCAACTCTGCTTCAGATTTTGAAGCAAGGATTTGTGTTGTGAGTTATTGTGAGTTATGTACATGTAAGTATTTACAAGACGGACGTCAGCATGCCTAACTATCTCCATCTCGCATACACACATAAACTCCCATCATTATCCAATTTCAAAGATTACGTGTTGATGATGATGAAGATGAATGAAAAACATCAAATGAAGCCCCGGGCTGAGTAAAGTGAAGATTACTTCATTCCTATACCATGCATCTTCGAAGCACTTCTTATGAAGTGTTTTCGAGTTTCGACTGCATTTTATTATAGAAAACTATTTTTTTCCCTTGCAAATGACGTAAACGCATTGTGTTGTATGAGTATGCAATGTAATGTCAATGTAATCCCTTCAAGGAGTAGAGGAGGGAAGTAAAGTCATTGTTTCCGACGATGTACTGACACTGTACTGGTACATACAAATACAGAGGACAGAATTACATTATGAACAATGCCATGTGAATGAAATGACATGGAATATGCGTAGAGTTACATGATCAGATTATGAGTTTCTTATTTTTATTTTCTGAAATCTGTGATAAAGAAATGAAGGTCAGATCGTGAAATCTGAAATTTGATATTCAAGAAGAATGCATCTTGCAAGTCATTATGTCACATACTAACCTTAAAATTAGCCGAGCTTAAACAACTTTTAAGTTCCGTTTGAGATAATGAATAGGACATCCTTACTTTAGAAATCTCTTGCCGTTTTGATACTATTATGAATAGAAACGCCTTCATCATCGCAATCTCCTGAATCTTCATCTCATTATTCTTATTGTTATTTTAGATTAGAAGCAAAGTAGTATCACCATTCGGATGTCATTTAGATGCATTCGCACAGGATTTTTCGCGTGTCTTGTTGACAAGTGCATTGCAAAAGATGGCGATAGATTGCATAGGTAAAGCAAAAAGCAAGGTTTTCGCAAAAGTATGGCCCACAATGGGAAGTTGCTAATCTTTGCCAATCTCCTGCTAGTTAGCATTTGCATTACAACCAAACTGGAAAGATGCTACATACGAGATAATCATCAGTTATCTTTGTTTCACCCACCTTTATGTTTCATCAGCACCTCAAACTAGGAAATTCCCATCGTTCCATCTTTCAAAATATTTATCTACGATTCATGCTATTGCGCTATTAGTTTCTTGTGTTAGTGTTGTGGTTTTAATTTTTTGCGTGAGAATGTTAAATCATAGTAATAGCCAAAGAAGACACGAAACCGACGTTTCGGAATTTTGTTGTGTTTTTGTCTAAAAATATGATGGTTCAAGGACATCTCAAAAAATTGCTGAAATCATACATTTTATTTTGCTCAAAGTAAAAAAAAACAATTGAAATTGTCTACAGATGCAGACAATAAAATTGTTAATTGCATGCATACCATACCTAATTAATATTTTCTCACCACTGACATTTACTAAATATGAACAGGTAAATATGATTTTTGCATGTAAACATTTGGTTATAGAAAGAAACAAAGTAAGCAGACACGTGCCAAGGAACTGAAAATGGGATTTATTTTTAAAGAATGAAATAATATAGGGCCTGGACCTGAAAAAGTTTAAAAAATATCAAGCAAAATGCAAAATCAAGAGTTAATTAATGATAATGATTTTTTAAACTAAACTCTACTAACAAATTGTTACTAACAATTTACGACTTAGTAAATACAGTAAAAAACCAAATTTCCATTGTTGTTGACAATAAAATTATGTTTCAGTGACGGGACCCGAATCATCCGTTTCGAGTATCGCTTTCAGTTTTTAAGTTGTAGATGAACATGAAAGCATCAAATCATATAAAGTAAATGTATGTACTACTAGTATATAGATATATTTTAAATATAAACAATATAGCTAGTTATAGAGGA
Organism: Cyphoderus albinus; assembly: GCA_021029165.1. Lineage (NCBI taxonomy): Eukaryota > Metazoa > Arthropoda > Collembola > Entomobryomorpha > Paronellidae > Cyphoderus > Cyphoderus albinus. The sequence goes on from VYYJ01004739.1 coordinate 2,017, forward strand.
TGTTCACTCCAAAAACGTTGTTAGCATTTGTAACGTTGCAAAAGTTGGTTTTGGATAGTATTCGACCTGGTTGGTACATACAACTGATACAACCTTAGTCGTTTGTTACAGCAGCTACAGCTTTAAATATGAATGTGTATCTGTAAATCTGCGTAAAAATCAAGTTCTAAAAATAGGATTGCCAAAAACATACAGATTCACAGAATATGACCTCCGATGATTCTGAGCACAGAATACGACTTACTTTTCGAGCCGCTGATATATTTTCGCATATAATTCTGCACTACTATTACATGATTTGCATTATATCATTGAATATCTTGTCAGTGTTGAAATAAATATCACTTCTATCACATTTTCCATTATACTTCTGAATTCTAACAAATGTGAATAAAAAATAGCTCCAGCAATTAACAATCCAGGTTATTCTTCCATTGGAAAGTTTCGCAGAAAACAATTTTAAAAGATCGTTTACCTCAACAATGGGAGAAACTCTTTTGAAATCGTCATCGACGGGAAACGTAGAGCCCTGGCAGCTTCAACAACGCTCGATAAAACAAAAGTGGTCTTACATTTGGAAAAATGAGTTGTACACAGACGTGATCTTTAAAGTGGGCCCTAATGAAGACCTCGTGCAGTCACATCGAATCATTCTGATTCTGAACTCACCTGTGTTTGAGACAATGCTCAGTCACCGGTGGAACACGAGTGACAGTAAAGCGAGCACTCCAGAGCATGTAGAGCTGAACCTGCCCGAGGAGAATCCAGACCAATTTAAAATCTTCCTGGAGTACATGTACACTGGAGAAGTGACTCTGGTGCCGAAGGGTGCAGACGAGATCATTGCGGTGATGCTTCTGGGAAAAAAGTACTTGTGTCCATCACTCGTCGACAGGTGCACGGAGCTCCTCAAGGAGTCGTTGTCTTTGCAGAATGTGATGCAGATCTTCGAGGCTGCCGACCTTTTGGATAATGCGGAGCTCCAGAGGACCGTGGAGAGGTTCATGTTGGACAATGCGGGTCCACTGATTGAAACGGGGGTGTTTAAGCAACTGTCAAAGAAAGACCTGAAGAAACTTTTGTCAAGTGATGAGCTGAATGTTGGCGAGTTGGAGCTCTTTCTCTTTGTGTATGACTGGGCACAACTCGAATGTGAAAAGAAACGGAGCGACGTTTGTTCTGCTGAGCAAGAAGTGAAAGTTACGGACGTGCTGGAAGACATTTTGCCATTGATCAGATTTCCTAGCATGTCCACAGAAGATTTTTCTTGTCAGGTTGTAACGAAAAACGTGCTTCCACTCGAGGACACGGTAAATGTATTCAGATTTTTGACGACTCCGCCCGAGAAGAGGGAACAAGTGGAAGCATCTCTCAATCTTAAATTCAACCCGAGAAAAAGAAACTTGAGCTACTTTCTCTACAACTTGCAAAGACTGAAAGGTCACGGCTATGATTTTGGAAGACAATGGCAGAACATTTGTTTTCAAGCGGACAGGAGCATTCGATTGGTTAGTGTGGGATTCTTTCGTGCCATCGAAGAAAATGCCACTTTGGACGTGAGTGTAAGACTCCAGAATTTCGAGTTAACCGAGACATTTGCAGAGATTGCGGAAAATGGGGTGAAATGTCCTTCCTCTCAAGACGTTTTCCATGTACATTTCAAACAGCCCGTGAAAATCCTCAAGGATAGATTTTACACAATTTCATACATGCTAAAAGGAAAAGAGACCTTTTACAAAACTGTCGGGCAATCCGTCATTGTGGCCAACTGCGGATCTGAGGGCAAAGTGACATTCACTTTTCGTGAAGCCGTCCGCGACACCGACATGGACCAACTTCCAGAACTTTGTTTTCGTTTTTAAGTTTTATTTTCTAACTATTGATTCAAATATTTTCAACTTCACTATTAAATCTGTATTAAATTTCAAATTCAGTGATAATTTGAGGTATTATTTTTTCTCAATAGCACAAAATCTAAAGCTTCTGAGTATTTGTAACAATAAATTATTGTGTGTCGATCACCAAAAATTTATTTCGTATCGAATTCAAATAATCTCATTTCATTTTAGATGAGTCATAATACTGACAAATATTTACAAGTTTTACATGATTTTAAATATGTATGTAGTGATCGTTCTAATCCAGTTACATAATCCCTTTTAACAAGTGCAGCAGGCTAAGCAGCGTGCCATGCCAGTCTGCTTAGCCGGCAACCGAATTCCTGAGTACTGATGTTTTGCAAATGAAATGAAAACGTCTTCCAGTGATGTCTCGTTCACGGAGTAGTCTTCGACGATGTCCGAATACTTCTTCTTCATATCCTCCATTGTTTTAAACAATTCATCCCAGCCAAGATCTTTGTTGTGCAGGTGGTATTGGACGAAGCCCTAAAAATGTCATTTCAAAATAATAATTTTCAGTCAGCATCTACAAGGACTTTCTCACCGCATATCAATATTTGTTTTGGCTTTGTTATAGTGGCCTACCTCATGGAAGTCTTTCAACGAGCATGGATGAAATTTTTCAGTAAGGGTCCGCATTAAAGTAGTGAATTCTTCCGCCTGTTCGTCTTTTAAGGGTTTTAGATTCATCGAGAGAGTGTAACCCTGGCCGAATTTATTTTTTAAATGGGATACCTAATTGTAGTTAAAACACAAAATACAAAGTTGAAAATAAGAAAGTTGTAATGGCAAATCGTTTTTATTAAGTTAAATAGTTCAATTATTATTATTTTTAATTCCTACCCGGCCGAAACACTGGAGCTGACCATTCACCATAATTGCCAATCGAGCACAAAGAGCTTCACATTCATCCATACTATATAGATTTAATTATATATAGTAATCCAAATATTTACTTCAACGCATCATAACTATTATTTAAGAATTTCCTTGTCACCTGTGTGATGTTAAAATAACGGACTGTCCATAATTTCTCACGGTTTCAAGGATTTCCCAAAAATTACGCCGTGATACGGGATCAACTCCACTGGTCTTTTCCAATTCCAAAATCAAAAACGTTAATTATTTTCGTTAATGTTGCTGGAAAACTTAAATAATGAATAAATTGATTCCGAAACCGACCGGTTCATCCAACAACAGCAACGGGGGATCTCCAATCATCGCAATTGCGGTGCATAAACGGCGTTTCATCCCACCGCTGTATTTTCCACATTGCACATTTCTGCTTTCCAATAATCCTACAAAACATTTGACAGTTTTTCTGAATTAAGATGAGATTTTTTTAATGCAAATGTCGCCATCTTACCCATGTTTTGTAGCCATTTTTTCGACTCTTTCCCAACATAAGAGCAAGGAATTCCTCGGAGTTTTGCAAACAATCGAAGCATCTCCTGCCCTGTCAACACTTCAACGATTCCATCAAATTGTGGACAATATCCGAAGTTAGAGATGAAGTTGTTCCTATCCATGATCAAATTGCTTCCAAAGGCGTACGCGTCTCCGGAAGTTGGTGTTTCATCACCCGTCAGCATACTAAAAGTTGTTGTCTTCCCGGCTCCATTTACACCCAACAATCCTGTCAAAAAGTACAATTTTGTCTCTGTCAACTTTTTCATTGACATTTTAAATGGCCAGTTTCAAGAAATCAAGACGTTACCAAAACATTCTCCGTGATGAACTCCAAAAGTGAGTTCATTGACTGCTGCAAATGAACCGAAACTCTTGCTAAGTCCATCCACAACGATAGAATCCTGGTCCACGGATTCTGTCGCAATTAACATTGTTAAAACAGTATTGAGTATTTCTCGAAATGATTTTCAAATAATATTTTAAAATCAAATCTTTAAATTATAAGAGTGAGACTTACTAGTCGAGACCATCTCTTTAACGCGTTCCTCCTCTTTCATCACGTCATCATCGAGCACGTTTCGAAATGCAGGGTCAGTATCCACTCCTACTCCTATTAATTTGCGGTTGGATTTAGCAAACAGCTTCCCAAAAACATTGAGTTCGATTAAGAAAACCAGGACTTTATAGAACACTCCGGCGAGAACCACAAAGAATAACTCTTGAAGAATCCCTGGCACCGTCCCATCGGAATCTCCGTTTCCGTTTCTCATCGGGACTGTCAGTACCGAGATATCTTTCTTCCGGTGACTCCAAACCAAGTGAGGGGTCCGCTTAAAACAAGTCACGTCCTCGAACTCCTCACAGTTTTCTATTTTTAAAAAACCATTGCATAACTAATTCTACGGGTCTTATAGTATATAAGTTATTAAAATATTTTAAAGGTTGCTTAATAGTTACTGCAACATTCCCGATGATGTGAACTGCTACCATTCCGGCAAATGAATTTTAAAGTCTCCTCTGATAGGACACCGCACTTAGCGTTCAAATGCACGACTACAATATATATATTTGAAGCCAAACAGGCACTAAATGCTGGAAAAAATCGTCCTAAAATCAGAAACAGGTAATATAAAAATTCTACAAAGCGGGACGATACTAAGGAAAGAAAGATCTCCGTAATCTTCACAGCAATTACAAGGAACCATCCTGAATCAGAGAGAAGAAAAGTGTAAACAGCACGGAATACTCGAGTATCACTCACAATCACGACTATTCAGATTTATATTTAAATTACACGGGTTTCATAAATTAATACCTCCCAAAAGGTGATGCATTGTGACACAAATAAATCCACGCACAGGCGACCTCGTTGAAAGACTTAACAAATACGAGAAGGAAATGGCAGAGTAACCAAATGCCACCATAATAAGAACACATGCCCCTGAAATAATTAAGGAACTTCATTATCAACTCCAAAAATACCTCATTCCATAATAAAGTACATGATTCCCATACCAAGACCTCCGAATGGAGTAAAGATTGGGTATTTTTGAATTAAAAGACACAATATCATAACGAGCACAGCCAAAAGCAGCAAAATGAAATCCCACAGAAAAGTCGTTGACCAGTATGTTGCCGGACTGAGACCAGTCATCAGTTGAAGTTGTTTAACCTATGATTCAAATCATACTTTACGGATTACTATATCCTTTATATATTATCCAAATTGAAAATGTCGTTGACATTGATCCACCTTGCACAATCTTTCCTCTGTCGGTAGTATAATAAAGCTTGCTCCCAGCAGAGCCAAGCCAAGGGTTGTGAACATTGCATATGGCGAAATGAAACTAGCGATCGCATAGTCGATCCCATCACCCAGTGCTAGGTCAGGCTCAATGGTAGAGGTCAGAGGATGATTGGTCACATGAATGCGGTAGTCTTTACTTTCGTCAATGTTCTTCAGGAAGGTATTCGTGGCCAAATTTAAGGCAAGCGGTGCTGAATGAAACGCGACAGTGTTAAACATGGCATTAATATTGTTCCCCTTCCCTTCTAATGCTACAATGTAGTGGTAACGATAAGCCAAAATATCCTCCTTCCCTTTTTCTATAATTGCACCCTCAAGATGAGAAACCTTTCGGGCAGATGATCCAATTACTTCTTTCAACACATTACTTGAAGTCTATAAGGAGTTAGTTGACAATAAAATATCTTATTTAAAATCTAAATCTTAATTCCACCTGTGCATGTTTATTAACATTACTACCATTACCGATTGTGTTGAGAACAGTGTCACAGGAGAAGAATAACGGTCTAGAGTTATTGGCAGTGCTGGAGAAAGAGTGGTAGTAGAATATCCCCGGTTCACAATAATGACTGACACAAGCATTAATACCGAAGGGAGTAAAAGCTAATGCAAAAAAATATTTACGTCAAATTAAATCAACACAAATATACATAAGATTTTTTAACAACTTTTGAGTGTAATTTTAGTACCTGAGGAATGATCAGTTTTAATTTTCGAAAAGTGTAAATAGCCTTTTTTATCACTAATGCTAGATACTGCTGAAAAACGAGCGAGGCTCCTCTATTATTTTGGAAGGCTGTCAATGATGGCAAAAAGATGGTAATTACTAATTAGACATCTTAATTGTAATCGGAACGAGAAATATTTGAAATTTGCAAATTACCCTTTGGTTCATTCTGCGAGGTTTTACCGATGCTAGATGGTTTTACTTTTACTCCTTTCTCTTCCTCTTCCACGAGCTGATCCACTCTGCAGCGTTAAATAATATTTTAAAATCATTAACATCAAAACATCTTTTTATTGTTTTTTGTTCAGCAATGAAATAAATATTCACCGCAAAAACACTTCATCCATGGTGGAGGGAGACAAACCCATGGACAAAATTCCGAGAGATTTTTTCTTCGCCGTAAACTCACTAAACAGTTTCAAGAGTACGGCAGAGCTCGCATTTTCAGTCGGAAGTAAAACCATCATTTCTAGGTCATTTTTCGTCCAGTTCGCCTTCAATGAGGCGTCTGCAACGTGCTTCTTTATTAACGAAAGGATTTCCTCTTTATCGCTGCTCTCTGACACTCCCATTTTCAAAGTTAAACCGGTGCCGTAATATCTTTTCAGGAACTCCGGAGTTCCACAGCACTAATCAAAAAAATATTCTTTGAGTGAAAATTAGAAATTTAGACTAAAAAGTGTTCTATTTCAATTAATGTTTCACCTGCAATTTCCCTTTCGCCATAATCCCAATTCGGTCACCGAGCACATCCGCCTCTTCCATGAAGTGCGTAGTTAGGATTATTGTTCTGTTTGCTCGCTCTGCCTGCATTAAAATGATTTTTCTGTATGAGTAAAAATCCAAATACTCAAAAAGTTATCAAAACGTTACGTTACACTTTACCAATAGAAGATCCCAAATCACTCTTCTGGCTTCAGGGTCCATGCCACTGAAAATAATTAACTTGTCAATTAAGGTTTAATTCATTAATGCTATTACAATTGAGTAAGTGTGAACTATTATTTTGTTAATAACCTGGTCGGCTCATCCAGAATAATCACCTGAAATGCACCAGCAAAATGGTTAAAATAATCCTAAAAATATATTGCTTTGGATAGGCCAAATGGAAAGTACCTGAGCTCCTCCAATCAAAGCTATTCCAAGGGATAATTTTCTTTTCTGACCCCCAGAGAGTTTCTTGGCTAGACTTAATCGTTTTTCCGACAACTGCAACTTGATGAGCATTTGTTTTGCTTCAATACTGGATTGCTTACAGCTTGAGCCTTTCAACTAAAAATTAAACCAACCGAACCGAACTCAAATTCAAATGATTAATAAATAATTATTAGTTGAGTTATAAACAAGTTGGTAATTACTTGTGCAAAGAATCGCAAATGTTGAGTCACGGTAAGATGATCGAAGAGCATGTTATGCTGCGGGCATAATCCTAGAGTCTGCCTAACTGCATCCATATCTTTTGTGATGTCATGACCTGTGATAAACGCCTTTCCCCCCGTTGGCTCTAAGAAGCCTTAAATAGGTAGGAATATCACAAAATGTCGTATCAATTAAAATTGTCAATAAAACTGTTCTAGTTACAATCACTCATAATAACGTTTATTGTATTTACCAGCTAGCATTGAAATGGTGGTTGTTTTCCCAGCCCCGTTGTGTCCAAGAAGTGCGAATATTTCACCAGTGAACATTTTCGCACTGATCCCCGCTACAGCAACTTTTTTTCTGCCGAACTCTTTTCTGAGATTTAGGAGCTCAACGCCAATTGGGAGGCCGATTGGTTCCATTTGATATGATGTCATTGTCGTGACTGTGGACGGGCTTGCATCCGCCACCACCTGATTTTTCGGATTCCGCTTCTTCCACAACAGACAAAAAGGCCTGACCTGTATATTTAATAGATGTAAATAAAATAATCAATGTAATTTTAAAAGGTCAACGCAGAATGAAGTTTGGGGGAATACATACGTACCAGCGGTTTCACAGGGTAATACCAGGGCTTTCTGCTAGCAAATTCTGATGGCAAAACTTCATCAAGATACACAGCGAGCAGTAGGTACAACATTGAGCTCAATAAGAACATTAAGATGACGTATCCAAGACTCATAGAATCGATGTCACTAAAGGGCTGAGCAAGATTTTCCCAAGTTGCTCCTACGCCTGAAACAAAATTTATAGAATTAAACCGTTAATCTAATTAACAGACTTTTTTAACTACGGAAGTGATTGGGATTTGTATCCGCACCTGTTGCCTCAAATTCGACCAATATGCTAAATCCTAAAGTGAATGCCCCCATTGGAACTAAGCAAATCGAAAGTTTTTGATCAAATGTCAGCGTCTTGAGATTTAGTCGGACCATTAAAGCGAGTGCAAACTGCGCACACGCCAAGAGTAACCCAACTACAATTGCAATCGTAGCTGTAAGCGTGTAAAAATCATAGGTATAAGCGATTAATTTCACTACAATGATTGAGTTGATTTGAAATTGCAATTTGTAAACCTACGTTTTTTAAAGAGAGACGACATGAGGAATAAAAATGTCGTGAAAGAGAGAAGATATAGGAAACAGATGAACCACCAAACTGCCGGACTGCCATGTTCTATTATAACTGTGTGGATCCCAAATACATCCAAGATTGGTATGATCAGGAAAATTATGAAAACTGTAACTGTGAATGTTGGAAATAACATGGCGGTGATGAGCCAAGCAACCCACTGCATCCACCCTGATAATCCACTTAATTTCATCAGTTCCTGTTTCGCAGACAGATATTTCGTCATTAAACCATGGGGAAATAAAACCTACTTTAAAATGTTTAACCAGAAGAAATATTGCTCACCCTTATTCCCGTCTCTTTCTCGCTGACAATGGGGGCGACATTTGCGAGAATCGTAGTACAATATGCCAAGGTAAAGTAAAATGCTACACCCAAAACGATGGCTGTGCGCAATCCTTCCCCGGAAAGTGTAGCCGAATATGGTGGATATGGAAATCCCTGAATAGAAACCTAAGTAAAAAAAATTCAAATCAATTAAAATAATCCACCCATAGGTTAATTTAAAGTAGATTATTAAAGTACTCCTACTTTTCCTTCTATTGTCCGGTTTGTCAGCAATTTTGCAATTGCCTTATCAATACTCAACTGCAGACCCAAAAATCCCGATTCCATGTACTTATCATCAGCACTTGGTCCTGTTTATTGTTGCAACAAAACAAGCATGATTATATGATTAATATTTTTAGCTTGCCAGTTCTAATTCCATTTATGTCAGACGGGGGTTAATTTAATCAAGAATGTTCGTGTGTGACTAACCATTTTCATAAGAAAACTTTCGCCCTGTTTCATGCCACTCTGCTTTTAAGTTTCCGGATTCTGATCCTCTGAATCCATACTCCGACGGTGACAGTCGAATCTTGTAGGAAATGGTTCCACCGGATAAGTCATCCTCGAATATAATAGCTGCCAGAATTCTTGGACCTTGGCGGCGTAACCCCCATTCGTTCACTTCCTCCTGGATCGCTGCTTCACTAGGGTAAGATTTCCATTCTAAATAGTGCAAAATGAGAATTTACAAACTAGATTAAACTGTTAAACTGTATTAAACTACATCTTTGTAATAGCAAGGAGTGTTAATTAGTTTGACCAGACCAAGTCTACTTTATTACTATTTTCTGTGTCCTTCAGTAACATTTTCACTTCCTTAATTACATTTTCTACTCGAAAGTTGTTCGGAGCGTACGTAATGAAACTTTCATTTTTCTCCTTTGAGCCTAAATTCAATCGTTCATTAATGTTCTTGGTTAGATTCTGCAAACGCCAAAAAGGAAAAAAACTAACATAAACATACATGAAGTATGAAGTTGTTTATTTATTAAATTGTAATCAATTTTACTTGTTATCCAAACAAGTTCGAGAAATTCTGAATTTTTATTTACATCTTCATGGTGTTTCCTAAATATCGTGTTATTTTTCCCGATGTCCGATTCCTCTTTTACCGAGTTTCCAAAACTAGTCATTAGCGTCAGCATTAGAACCTAAAATCAACAAATTGGGTCGAACATTAATCACAATAATGATTATGATTGTTGAATTGTTTAAATAGAGAATTAATTGTGTGGAAGTGGAACAGAAGTTTCGGTAGATCCGGTTCTTTTATCGTTAATTAATTAGATACTTACAAACAGGAAACCAAACAGTATGGGCAGCAAGATTTCCAGGGCTGTCAAACAGGAATGTGTCTTTTTGATAAGAAGATTCTTCCAGATGAGCAGACCGAATTTCCTGCAACCCAGTACACAGCATGGCAGGCGACGGCGTCTGGGCAGCATTGGCGCCATCGGCGGCGTTGGCGGCACCGGCGGCATCTTTTACTTCTCTGTAATTAATTAAATCACACATTCAACGATTCCTCGATTAGTTAAAGTCGAATTAGTTTGTAATAATGAAGTAGGATTGAATGCGAGGAAAGTCCATATACATTTATGAAGTCTATCGTAGGATATTTTTTGCAAATAAAAATTACAAAACCGCACGCGGAGGCAATTAAAAAAATTTAGTGGTGCCAGAAGAAAGATTCGCTCCCCGTTTACTGGGGCGACCTTAGTAACGCTATATTATAAAGGTCAATAAAAAGGGCGTTTCAATAAAAGCACCATCATTACATAAAAGATAACCTGCGCGTGGATTCCTTTTTGATTCACAAAAATATTTTACTATATTTTGCTTCATTTTACTATTTCATTCATG
>VYYJ01004740.1:0-12607 GCA_021029165.1 Cyphoderus albinus
GTTTGGACTCATGCATGGAAGTAAGATCATATTTTTTTCTGCATTGTGCAATGAAGCTACTAAAAATTGACTTGCTTCACAGCATACATACCCATGTTTGATTTCTACGTGGAAGAAAAAGCAGGAATAGAAAAAAAATGTTATATTTAGTTTAATTCCCCTTTTTTAAACATTTACGTGCTAGATTTGCTTTCGAACTCGATATGTGTGGCTACTTCCCCAGCTGCGTGTCCCTTAATTTGGCTGTACCCCGACATAGGATGTTTGCTAAATCAATTTTGCCAAGCTGTTGATGAAGCTCGTAAATGTTTTCAGCTAAGCGTCATCGTCGCCTTTGTTTAACGACAGAGGGCCCTTCGCCCATTTAATCTTTCCGTGCAAGCAGGCGGTGGTGACAAACAAGTAAATAGGTAAGTATAATTTGACGTAATCCTCATAAACTGATTCACTTGTTATGGCGCTAAGTAAGCACACTTTTATATTTGCTGCAAGGTTTCCGACAAAAAGTACCAACACCTTGTCAAATTCAAGTTACAAACTATCCATTGTTATGAGGATGATGACTGAGGAGGATGGGAATGATTGTGCAACCGAAAAATATCGATTGTGCAAGATGAAGTCCGACGAGTGATATTACTGAAAACGAAACCCACACAGCATTGTCTTTTTGTTAAAATAGATGTTCTGAGGTCTACTCGCTGGCATAAGTCAATGAACAAGTCCATGCACAAGAAGGACAGCGAAAGGGTAGAAATTTAAATTTTTTGGGGTCAACTCAAAACCTCAAATTATCCATGTAAACTTTTTTTCTTTAGGGATCTTAAGAAATGTTTCCGCAAAATAAGAAAATCTAAGAATACTTTAAATTTAGACTTACAGTTTGTCTTGGAAGGGGTACATGTTTTAGTGATAAAAGTTTATATTTTTTCCTTTAAAAATGCAGTTCACAACAGTAGTGCTTTTATTGGCCGCGGCTGTGTTCCTAGTGTTGGTTCTACAAGTGGAGGAGACTCAGTCTCTCTACCCTTACACAATTCGGGGCTTTGTCACGGATGTGCGGGCTAATCCGCTGCGATTCATTGGAGGTACATATTGTATTGCATTGACTTATTCGAAACCTTTTAATGTTGACACGCATGCAGTGAATAATAAGTTACAATGATTTCAATGTATTCGAGGTCTGTTCTTCAAGAAGGCCTTTTTATTGAAAAAATTGAAGCTTAAATGGAAGCTCAAGAAAAAACTGATTTTGAAGAAACTACTGAAGAAACTAATTTTACGTAGGTGGCGTAAGTTTCGAATCTGAATTTTATTTTATTAACTCAATAAAATGCTAATCTATGGTAGTTTGTTTAATTCCTCTTTCTATCCTTTCTCCTCTGCATGACTCGATTAACTGAACGAGACTGTACTGTACAAGGACTTGCTGACGGAAGGATATCACGTTAAATTACACGTGTAAAGTGTGCGAGTTTGTCTTTGGGTTCACTTCAATGGTTATTGGGTTTGGGCGGAAGTCGGAAGTGAATGTTGTGATACTTTCAAGTCTATCTTGCTTGGCCACTCTTATCTTTACAGCGATTGCACTTTGCTATATGTTGGCAAAGGTCGTACGCACAAACGCATATTATAATGATCAAGCATAATCCTTTACTGGTATTCATTGACCTAGCTGGACGCAAAATGACACCAAATAATTTAGCACGTGTAAAGTAGACACAGTAGACTTGAACACTTCGAACGATAACGATTAAAGAAGTGAGTGACAGTGGCAAACGCTGTCGCAATTGCAAATGAGTTGATACAATCAATCTGTTACGCAAGGAAGTCCTAAAGAAAGGAAGATGAGAACGCGAAATGTGGGTTTGCACATCGTTTGATTAAGAATTGAACCAATTTCCTTCCATTACGTTAGATTTGATGGTGGATTTCACCATCCCCCGCACCTCATTACAACCAACACCATTACTTCACCAAAAACAATTGACGCCTGGAGACAAAATACAAACGACAAAATCATCAACTTGGATTGCAATCATCATTACGGAATAAAGTATACGGTAATAAAAATTGCCATTATTCAATCGGGAAGACCTGCTTGCGATAGCACCATTCCACGCCCACTCTTCTAGTGTATTTCAAGAGACATTCTTTTCTTGCTATTGAGAAAGAAACGTGTGTTTTTCATAAAAGAAAGAAAGTGTGACTACTGGGCAGAGGTGAAGCTTTCCTATTCCAATCTGGAATTGGAATTTCCGGAGAAAACTGGTTTCATCAAGATTACGGAATAACTGTTATATATCATAGCTACCTAGATAAACCGCTACGACTCTAGTATGCTTCCGCATCGAGATTTCTAAAACTTATGAGGTTTGGTTTGCTAAAATGCTTAGCTTTTCATTTCTTTTATGAGTTGTTATTGGTATTGTAGCAAGCAAAACTTCATAAAGTGCTAAAGGCAAGGCTCAAACCATGCCAAGTTTGGTAATGAAATTCATTGAATAAATCCTTGTAACATCGTAGTACCGATAAATTAGAAAAAAGAAACCATAAACTTTAAAAACTAATAATACCTAATTGTTTACATTGTAATTTTTGTTTTGCTTCACCAAAGTATAATTCCTTTGTTTTGATACTAACATTAACAAACATCAGTGAATTAAATAGCGAAAAATATCCATTCACTGATTAAAATATACTCTGCAAATATCAGACAATGAACTCTCCATTGGGAAAATAAACTTACAAATTACTACATAATCAAAAAGTGCCACTGGTTTTAATCATGCTGTTCGTTTATTGCGTAACGCAATTCCGATTCCGATACATATCTACTTATTTATATAATCCATGGTATTTTTAGGGTTGAAAACCTGACTTTACTTCAAAATAGTTACTCTATTGTCCCAAAAATTCAAATAAACAAGGACGAATTCAAAGAAAGAAATAAAAAAAGAAAGAATTACAAATAAATTCAAAACTTCAAATAAAGACGAATTCAAAGAAAGAAAGTAAGGAGGAAAAAAGAAAGAAATTTAAATAAATCCAAATCAAATATTAATGTCCGCTGAAGCATAAGGTGGTGTCTAATTTTAGTACAATAGCTGTATTCTTAAAACTTAATTTTGAATTTAGCATCAGCCCTAACACATATCACATCAAGTAAAACTATTGAGTAATACAAATCAAATCAATACAATTGCAATTGTCACTAATAAGTAGAAGACACAAACAAGACAAGCGGCAAAGCCCTAGAGTCTAGATTTTTGCAACATTTCATCTGTAATTTTGACACACCTTGGTTGTATTAATGCAATATGCTTGGACCTTTGGCGACTACATACGTTTTAGATTTATAGACATCAACATTCAACTTACCCTGTAGACAAAGTCTGTGGAGTGTTAGTCAATTACCTTCAATCTTAGCGTAAAGAAGTTTTCAGCCATAAATGCACTATATTACCGGTTTCGTGCTGCAGAAACGGATTCCGGAATATCTGGATTTGAAATCAGTGTAACTTTTTTGTTTAGCAAATGCACTCCAAGATTGTTTTTCCAAGGGAGAGTTCACATGCGTTTATTGTGAGGAATCTGCTGGTGACAGGGACTTTCGGAGCTTCCAACCTGTAGATATTTGTAGAGTACCAGACTAAGGCTATAAAAGTTTGGGCTGATTGGATGCATGAAACCAGATTCTTAAACATTTCTGTCATCACTACAACCATTATCTTACTATTTCCTGCTTCATTTCAAGCTCTGGCACAGCTTAAATAGTAAGGCATAAACTCTCAGAGTTTGGGCTGGTTGGATGCATGAAACCAGATTCTTAAACATTTCTGTCATCACTACAACCATTATCTTACTATTTCCTGCTTCATTTCAAGCTCTGGCACAGCTTAAATAGTAAGGCATAAAACTCTCAGCAGACCTGTTAACTCACTTGTTAATTTTAGCAGGAGAACTCATTTTTTAATGGAAACGGATTAAAAAAAAGTTTTAAAAAGAATCCCTGCGGGCTGTGACCTATCGTCCTCACGACTCTGAATAACATTTCTTCATAATGCAAGAAAATGGAGTAAATTAAGGTAAACATGCAAAAAATGATGCATATGTAAACACAAGAACGTGACAAACTTTTAATAAACCAGACAAATGCAGAGAAATTAATCAAAAATAATATCTAACATAGCAGATAAAATAAGACTCAGACTCTCAAGTTCATCAATCTTTTATTTCCTCTTTCTGATTCTTTTTCTCGCTTCTTTGTTATCTGTTACCATTACCCTATTTCTGTGATGTTCGTTTTTCCTTATGGAATAAATTAGTTGGAAGGAAGCGACGTGCCATTATATTTCCCGATGAAAATGGAAGCAGTATCGGTGGATCACAATTCTTATCATCTTCCTCAGCCTCATCTTCGACGTTCTCTGGTTCTCTTGGCTCATCTCCATCTCATTCTCTTCAGCTTCATCATCACGGCGACGGCAGCAGCTCATCTCCGAGGGAATCGAGGACTTACTTTGATAACGAGTCGTACCACGAGTTTCAATCCATAGGACTGGGGCAACAAGAGTTGCAAATGTTGAGGCAGCTCCCGGAAAACTTGCAGTATGAATACAAGCAGGAAATGCAAGAGTTGGAAACCTCAGCTTCGGAGCCAAGAGAAGAAGACATTTTGGAGTACCTCACAGTAACGAATGAGTTTGACACGGACCACTGCATTGCAAAGGGCATCTGCGAAGTCATGGCGAGAGGGAATACAACGAATCAGTTCGAAAATTTGCTATTGGAATATTACAAGTAAGTTGACTGATTGCGACATCAGGCAGTAATTGTACTCCAGCAATTAAAATGTTTCCTAATGATAATTACGAGAGGCGGCTAATTAAGCTTATTATAATTTGAATACAGTGAAGAGCCAGAGACAAGAAAGGATCCAAACGGTTCAGCAGCCTACATTTACGATTACGCTGCTTTCCTTGGGAAATCCAACCGAAACAGACGAGCTTGTGCAAGCTACTTTCCTAAATGCCCCGAGCCCACAACCGAACTTACTGGCTTCATGAATGAAATCTTTTCCTCGGAAATGTGCGACCCGCCCGTGACAAATGAGCTATGAAAAGGCTGACATCGTGAGACTTGAGACAAATGTCTGCAGTTATTTCCATTGTAGAATGCTGGTATATTGCGAAAATTGGCTGTTGTAATTGGCCTTTCTGAGCAAATTGGCGGGTCTGTCACCATTACTTATCATGTTTTGTACACGTTATGTGTGCGTGGTCTCATAATAGTTGTATGTACATATTATTACCACTTTTGGGATTTTCTGGGTGTTAATTGTTGCGACACTTAAATCGTTTGTTGGGATGTGGTTGTTAATTGTAATAAATGGTTACTTATTTTTAATCCGTGAAATAAAGTTGCGTTGTTTAGCTTACTGTAACGAGCAAAACCGTATTTGCGAGACAATGTGGTTGATTGATGCTG
The DNA here is from genome assembly GCA_021029165.1 of Cyphoderus albinus. Classification (NCBI taxonomy): domain Eukaryota; kingdom Metazoa; phylum Arthropoda; class Collembola; order Entomobryomorpha; family Paronellidae; genus Cyphoderus; species Cyphoderus albinus. Next base: position 5,488 of record VYYJ01004740.1, read on the forward strand.
TATCGAATGGCGAAATATTAAGATTTAATGCATAACTCTAGCCGCGGCAATTTTATTGTCTTCTGGCGATGGATTATTCCATCAAATTACTTTCAACACTACCTTCAAGTAAGTACACTCTTCGGAGTGATAAAATCGCTGCAGACAAATAAATAAAGACTGAGAGAGAATACGGAGTGAACAACTAAATTAGTTACATGATCCGTCCGTTGTGGCAACCGTGGTGTGTTGGTTGATGATGAAAAGTCTTTTCGGTAGAAACCACGGTCAAGAATCCCTTTGTGGTCAGTTAGGATTCAGAACAGTTTTTTTTGGGTACTTTCCTGTGGGCATTTACAAACAACAACAAATTTGTTTGCCTTGCTTATAAATTAGAATTTTGTTGAACTATTCTAAAAGCTTCTTTTAAGAAAATGAACTCATGTCATATTTAATCGAATGCATTACCGATTTGGTCAATATTTTTAGTGTCTATTACATGAGACCTTGAAATGCGAGAGAAACAATTTCAGTTTCATTTAATCATTTGATTAGAACATGATAGCTTCTGAGATTTGACCTTTGAGAAAACAAACATATTTAATAAACATTCTTGTGCCTTTCTCTATACGTTTTGTGTTGCCAATTGTGATCAAACTATCAAACTCCAAGTTGAACAGAAAATCATAGAAGTTTGACTTGTTGATTTTCAAGCAGCTTGACGTATATATATTTTAATCGATACAAACAAAGTACCTAGGTACATTGTTTCGTTCTATCATCGATTCGAAAATTAAAAAAGAGCTCTTTAATTCTGTAGTCAAATATTATTTTAGGAAATTGGCATATCACCCATTTGATCATTGATCCACGATAAAGATTCCCTTTCCTTACTCTGGAGCACTAAATTTCGTTAGAATAAAATAGGTAGATAAAAAGTAAAACGAAATTGTACTCTGTCGCCCCATTAAATTGTTAGTAGGAAGGCAAAGGAGATATTGAAATGTATGGAAACTATTTTTGGTTTTCCGTTGTGACTCATTTCTGCAAATGACTAAGAGAAAACGTAAACCGTTATTGCCAGCATTTCATTTACGGTTTTCGGGGAAGGGAGTATAAGAAGAAATGAGACAAGGAGAAGAAAGGCGGCGATAAGGAACATAAAAAAGCTCAGAGCAAATATTGGGTCTGGAATTTTCGTTGATCAATAAAGATCAAAGATTCATATTACTACACGCTCCGATGCTCCGCTAGTTCCTACATCAACAAGAAAGTTATGCGGGTGAGCTACCAAACTGAGGAAGGTGACGACGATGAGGTTAGAGTTGGAGGTTGCTTTACTTTTACATAACAACGTTCACTGGTTTGTGTAAAAATAAGCAGGTTCGATTTACGCAACGCTCGTACCTGCATAAAATAAAATGTATGAAAGCCCCGGACAAATAAGTAATCAAAGAGTAGGCGTTAATTTAACTTTGTAATATTATACACATAAACGTTGGCACTTGTGGCTTTGCTTTTCCCTCATTCCCATTTATTCTGCTTCGTTAAATTTGATAGCGAAAGTGGTTGTTCCTCATTAATGAACTGTATCTTACACAATGTCTAAGAAGATTCTTACAACGCTACGACGACAGAGAAGTTTAGAATGACGTCTACATTATCTTTTCTTTCGCTTAGGATGGTGATAGTTGTTACAATGATGAGGATGTTGATGATACCAACGTATAGACTTGGATAATCCGAGCAAGAATGCAAACAGTCGCGTGCTTTTCAAGTGCCTCGACTGTTTCAAAAGACATTCACAGACACTCAACTTCAAATGAAATTAGTAGCCAGCACAATCCTAACTACATGAAGCCAAATACAAGGAAAACCCCCTCAAAGGCGTAGTAGGGAAATAATTATCCTCGATGCCGACGTAGAATTTGAAAACAAGCTTGCAAAGTGACGTTGGCCCCATGAACCGATAACCTACTTTTTAGTTTCAGTTCTCATCTTCTGTCTTGTTTTGTATGTTACAAATGTACCTGTGGAGGAGAGTGTGAAGGACTGGTTGGTGTGTGTGAGTGAGTCAGATTGTAGACATCCTACTAAACTCATCATGACATGAGAGTGCGTTTACCTTTGTCGTTCCTCATCAGCGTCAGTATGCCAACAGCTGAAGGGTTTATTTGCAGTTTGTACACCATTAAGAAGAGGCACTTGAAAACAAACAAAAGCGGCTCACATCGCATCTTGCCTTTCAAAGAGACTCACCCACCTCTTCCCCATCTCCAAAAACCTAATCTCAAGCATTTTGTGATATGATACGTAAGTGTCCCTAAAATTACTACATAGTCGCATCAGTTAGATCAATGGATGCGATATGAAGCCACAGTCGAGAAGACAAACATTCGCAGAATCGCGTTTTTCTTCATTTATTTCCAAAATGTCAAAATAACTCAAAATTGCAATAGATTCTCTTCGAATTGTTTTTCTTTCGCATTCCTTCCTCACTTTTGTTTTACTATAATTTCTAACTTTTCATGGAATTTCCCAAACTCGAGTAAATGGTTGAGTAAATAATGTTACAGTAGGATTGTTGTTTGCAAATAAGTTTGCTTTTGCATCGCAGGAGACCTGTTTACCAATAATAATAATATGCTCTTAAGCGTTGTGCTTACAACTTACAATACATAAAAGACTGACGCATTTAGACAAATACAAAATACAGAGTAGGCGGATGTAGTTAGAAACGCGAAAAAGTTCGACTAATATCATGCTACAGAAAATGAACGGACGGATTTCGCGTTTTCGAGCCCTCGGGGGAAATCATGCNATCATTGTCGTTATTCGTTGTAAAATCCATAAATGACATCATATCGATAATGCTAATGCGGCAGTTTCTAGTTTCAAAAGAGTAATGCATAAAGGATGATCGGTTTCTATTTTAAGTGCTCAGAGTGGCGCTGTCTAATTTGAAGGCATTTTACATACATGTTACACACACAACATAAGAGCATTACCAATATCAACAAGTGACGTCATTCATACGAGGAAAATGCTCTGCAATCTGCAAAAATGAAATGTGCCCCAGTGCCCAACTCATTTTTACTCGATATATGCCTTTCCCTTTCAAGATGAAATGGAAAGTGATGCAAAATTGTATTGCAACAATCGTTTAACATAACCGTGAAGCGGCTATCACTATCACCTTACCTTACCTGATCATGTGTCGCGTAACAGAATAACGCCACGTTCTTGCATCACCAACTTTATGACAAGCTTCAAAATGCTAGATCTTAATGCGTTTCTCTTCATCTTATGCCATAAAAATTATTCCTTCTCACTTTTACACGGCATTGCAAATCCTCCAGTTAAGAAACAACAGGTGACCACTCACTTGCTCGCGACAGTGCCATTCAAACCCTGTTGGGTACAGACGATGACCACACGAATTGAATCACCGGAATGACCACATCGACCTTCATAGGGTTTATAAACGAAAATGCATCTCAAATTAATTACTCTCGTCCCACGAGGGTCATCAAAGACAAATACAACTGTACTAGTGCTTTGGTTTTTGACTGTTGCTTTGATGTGCACGAAATGCATACAGTGTCTAAGCATAGATCAAATACGTGATAAAGTGTCAACAAAGGAAATAATTGGAAACATGAGTACATCACAGGAGGAAAAAACAACTTACGCCCCTAACAGCACTTTGTCGTCGGGGAGAAATTCGAGACAACTCTGGTCGTTCGTAAAAAATGTCATAAAAACTTCTTTAGATCAAAAGCAGCAGCAGAATGACAGTCCGGTTTCAGGCGGATTGGGTGCGTTAGCCTCCTTGATAGGAAGCGGTATCGCCAGCGGGATCAGTTCAGACAGTGCGAGTGTTGCAACAAGTCACCTCCAAAATTCCGCTTACCCTCCCCCACCTGCGGCACCCTCTCCAGCAAATCATTTTGGAAGTCCAAACGATTACATGCACTACCTGCTCCTGAATTCTCAGTCTAATCAGCACACGTCCTTGCCACATTTTCAGCAGCAGCAACAGCAGTCCACGTCTCAATTGATTGAAAAATACCAACAGGAAATGACATCTCCAGTGACCAACACTGCGTCTGTCTCATCAACTGGGAATCAGATTCTCTCAAAGTTGGCCCTGGGAAGCATTCTGGATGACTTCGACCTGGACAAAGTGTCCAACTTTTTGAGCTTTGGAAATTTTGAAAGTATGGTGGAAAAGGTCAACAAGTTCGATAAACTCAGATGCATTCCTCGGATGCTATGCCAAATGGTGGCCAAAAGGGCGGAAGACGAGAGAAAGGAGGAGGAGAGACGTGCGACGACAACAACGACAACGAAAAGGCCAACCAAGGCAAAAAAGAAATCAGATGAAAAGGATGACGTCAGCGGCGAGAAGGAGCGTCTGAGAAGTGAAACTCCGAAAGACAAAAAGAATAACGACGAAGACAAAGGGAAATTAAATCAAAAACAAGACGACGAAGAGGACGATGATAATGAAAACGAGGATGATGATGATGATGATGAAAATGACGACGATGATGATGACGATGAAGAGGAAAGCGATGAGAAAGAGTACGTGGTCATCAAGCAAGGAAATGTGAGAGACAAAAACGAAGCCAGTGGAGAAAAGGAAAAGTCCACCCCGCAAGGTCGGACGGGACGAGTATTTAAAATCAACGGGGCTGACACTGCTCTTGAGCAATTTGTCAAGTACGCTAATATATTTTTTTACAATTAAATTTGACCTGTCTTTTACAATTTCATAAGTAAAAACACCCCATTGTTTGTTAACAGGTTTTTAGAACTGATGCAATTAAAAGATTGGAGTCTTTATCCGTACCTTCAAGGCGCTTATCAAGGACATCAAGTGACAAGAACGGATGAATGCGCTTACAAATATCCAACTTGTCCCTTCTCCGATGACCAATTGGTATACTACTTCAACAACTACAATGGAGGGTTTTTCCAAAGTATTTAATAGAGACGAATGCCAAACGTAGTATTTAATTTAGACATTTTATTTACCAACTTCCACAATTCTTGTATTTATTTTCCTCATGCTGTAACCTGTAGTAAAATTGAACGTCATTTCTCAAATGAAACAGCGGATTTCGTAAACGGTAAACTTTCTCTTGCAAAATCCACATCCTGTGCCATCTGCTATAAAAGCGTCATAATGGATTTAGTGTAAATATTCCAGTTGGTAAATGGCTTTGAGACCACTTATCGGACCGTTTTCTTTGAATGCCTCTAATTAATTATTGCACGAGCGGATTGAATGGATGTCTCGAATGTCACTTTTGTCCTCTGTCTCGAACGATTCCATTTGTAGGATGAATGGAGGATAAGTCTGGAATGGGTTATGTTTATTGAATAATACGCTTGAATTATGTCAGATAATGCTCCTTTGGGACTCTCTAATGAGCTCTGTCTCTGGATTAGCAGAATCTTTTCCATCGTATTCGTGCATTCCCTTTCTAGAGAACCTCATAATGTGCTGCAGCCACATAGTCAGGCTACAGAAACAGCATCCATCTGGTTGACTCTTACTTTGGCTCACCCGAGAAATCAATGAATTTGCAAAGACAGCAATAATATTAATAATAATAACAATAATGATATTCAACATAATAATAATATTCATAATGAATAACAATCAAAGTGATTTTACGTCAAACTGTTTCCAACTGTTTGGAACAGCGAACGCTATTGTATGTTACTTTGTGAATGTAAACGTTTGACATTTTACAGCACGCTTAGTTATGCCCAGTGGACAACAGTAAAATGAGAAAGGGAACGAAATAAGAATGTATTTATTGGAACTACATCATTTCGAAGATGATCCGATGACGAGGAAAGTGGAAAGGTGAAACAAGAACACTAATCAAAATCGGAGGAAAAAGCGTCACAGAAAAAGCCAGAGTTTGAGAATGCTAAAGAGCCCCAGCGGAGAATGCATTGGATCCGGCAATCTATTTTTACATTTGCTGTTATATAAAACTTTGAATTTTTGCTCTGGCCCTTTCCATTGACCGAATTCTGTCAATAGAATCAAATTTCCATTTCTCCAAAGACTTCCGTTTATTCCTTTTCCAGCCAATTTCTTCCACTCCCGATCGTAATATTCTTTGAGCGAAATTATATTACTATTATTTTATGGAGGTGACATTCACAAAACCTTGTTACGGTGTATCCTTATTATTGGAACTACATCATTTCGAAGATGATCCGATGACGAGGAAAGTGGAAAGGTGAAACAAGAACACTAATCAAAATCGGAGGAAAAAGCGTCACAGAAGAAGCCAGAGTTTGAGCTAAAGAGCCCCAGCGGAGAATGCATTGGATCCGGCAATCTATTTTTACATTGGCTGATATATAAAACTTTGAATTTTTGCTCTGAATCAAATTTCCATTTCTCCAAAAACTTCCGTTTATTCCTTTTCCAGTCAATTTCTTCCACTCCCGATCGTAATATTCTTTGAGCGAAATTATATTACTATTATTTTATGGAGGTGACATTCACAAAACCTTGTTACGGTGTATCCTTGGCTGAATAGCTACATACATACGTAGGCATAATTTGCAAGTAACGTAGGTGCCTGCTCTGATGTCAGCAGGGGTCTGGGAAAGTTGAGATAAAATATTCGATTCGAGGAGTTGAGCCGACCTTACTTGCACTGGGGCTTCTCTGTTGCATGCTAATTTTGAGCAAGTCATCAGGGATAGCAAAATAGCAAGTGCACGGTGTCTATTACTAGCCGAGCGTTTATTCATGGATCAATTCACTTTATGTACATGCTCGTTATGTTGCTAACCGATTCCACTCACATTGAAGGTAAAAAGAAAATTTTATTCTCGCTTCATTTTCTGTTGCCGAAGGGCTTACGGAGAATTGTGATGATAACCATTTATGCAACTCCTACTTGAAAAATCCACGACCTTCTGACCCAATCATAGTTTTCAAATAGAAATTAAGGTTTTAAAAACAAGCATCCGAACATTTCCAAACTCTGAATTTGCCAGTCTTGGATTATGCAGAAGATCGCGTAATGAATGCGTACGTCACTACACTAAATAACTTTCATTGTTGCAAATTTACATCACTAGTAATCTATTCTACTAAATG
>VYYJ01004741.1:0-12606 GCA_021029165.1 Cyphoderus albinus
AAAATCAGGCTGGTGCTCTGAAAAATAAGGCTATGTGGGCAAATATGAAAGTGCGTGAAATATCTTGTAAAAATTTTGCAAAAATTTTCCATTTGGATTTGTTATTGCTAAATTGGAATTTATTTGAATTCAAAATTCTAGATGACCATCATCATGGTATGTATTGGCTTGGTTGTGGTGGGAGTAATTTATATGAAGTATTTTCAAGATTAATCAACAAAATCTCACTGAGATGTATCTACTCAGCGGCTACAAAATTAGAAAAGAATTATAACAGAGCATCGAGTGAAAAATGGAAACGCGAGAAGAATGAAAATCAGATCACCGATTTTGCGATCGACACACTACTACGTCATTAAAGCTTAGTTGTTAGAGTAAATACATAAAATTTTAACAGTTAAGTAAAATAATTAATTATATAAATTAAGAAAAATTAAACTTTAAGTTACGGGCTCATATTTACTAATTATTAAATTTTAAGAAATTAATTACAATACTTAACCTACTTACAAGTAGTTGAGATGAAAATGATTGCATCAACTTAACGAAAAATGCGAATAAATTGGTAACTGAATGTGTCTTTGCAATATTCGTTCCATTAATCACAATTAAGTGACAATTAATTACTTAACTAACTAACACAACATACATTCTCTTAAGTGCATTATTACTTCAAATTGTTAATTAATCTTAATTAATTAACACAGACAGAAACTTTATTGTGATTTGTTGTGTACCACAGTTACATTTATGATAGATCGTGCAATGTATGTGCAATGCAAAGAATTTTTGTAGAAATTTCATAGAACTTGCAGCAGCTATTTACTGACTTAATTACTTAATTACTTACTAACAAAAGATACTCAATTACTCAATGAATTCAATACTTTAATCTGTGTTATAATTACATTCTGACTTGAGCGCAATAATTAATTACATTGTAATGAATTAGTTAATTGTTGACTAGAGAGTATCTTTAAATAACTATATTTAAATATTTATAGCACAGTTATGAGCAAGCATGAGCCGTTCAATAATTTACTTCATTAATTAATTAATTAATTAAATTAGTGCATGCTGTCACTGTCATGTCACTCTCAAAGAAATCTATGAGCCAATTTTCAGAACACGTCGCATACTTAAAACAATGAACGAATGAATGAATGAGAATTTACGATCACTTCGTAAACCTGGCAAAGTACTGTAATTGTAATTGTATTAAACATAATTATAAATTAAGTGTAAAAGTTAATTGTAGTTAAATAACCGAACTCGTTATTTTGATTGTAAAATAATTCAAAGCAAAAAGAAATGCGTAGAGGTTTATAAAAAATTAAAGGGTATTGATTGCAAAGTAAATTGAAAATTTAAGGAGGAAAACTTTTGAGCTAGAAAAAAATGTTTGAACAAATTTTCAAAATCGAAATCGATTTGATTGGCGAAAAATGGGAAAACTGAGGAAAAGCAGGTCATTTTTGTGCATATCGCCTACTTTCAAAATTCAGGTGTGAATGTGTTAAAATATATTTGGGAACGATTCCAAATATTTTTTTGAATTGAAAACGTAATTTTAGTTTTAAAAATTTATTTTCTCCCTTAAACAAAATAGTGTTACTCAAATGTTTAATATTTAGAAAGATTTTTAATTACCCGTGATTAGAAATTTGTAGGCAATCAGAAACGAGGCTAGAAATTCTGCTTTAGCAAATGCAACTCTGTGTAAAAAAAATCACAAAAAAATATTAGCAAATGAAAGCGACAAAATCTACAAGAAAACAACGAGAAAAAAATATTCCCGTTGTATGAAACGAGACTATGAAATGAACGATTGTTATTCATTCATTATCATTATATTCAAAACACATAAATAAAATTGCAACAACTTACAAAAATGAGTAATTAAATCGTATTTAAATTAAATAGAATGATCGTATCTCAATCCTATGGTAAAAAAAAATAAATAAGAACTGAACAAAATTTTATTTGGTGGTGGTTCTATCATTGAAGTTGTTTCAATTGTTTTATGATATGATATCATTCAAATAAATAAATCCCTGAAAAAATATTGTATTAGCAAAAAATGGGAAAGCAAAATTCAAAAATTTCATATAGAAATATATTTTAATTTTTATTGGATGAAACATTTTTGAAAGAAAAAATAAATTTGTCATTATGTATTGTATTATGGTATAATCTTAGCTGGTGGTATGTGCGTTTATGTGTGTAGGTTCGAAATAAAATATTGCAACTGTGTTTCAAAAGAATATTTGTCTCCCGAATAAAATTGTCAGTGACAATATAATTCTAAATATTGAGAAAATTGAAACAAAATTACAATTTAGTTTTCATATACCTGCATATCTGAGCTGACTAGATATTGAAGCTTGGTTCATTTTCATTTTACTCCATTGACTGACTCAGAGTCTCGAGACTTCAGGCATTTTTCCAAGTAGATATATATTCCATACATCGTCATATGTGTATATACATACATGCATAATGTAGATGCAACTCAACACCAACACCGAGTTTGGTCTCACGTGCGTAAGCAATGTGATGCGATGTGATAGTAGTAGGGTATTATGCAATGCCTAAGATTCTCTCTCTGCGCTTTTCTCTGTCGCAGAGCAACGCAACGCAAACAAAAATGTGGCATTGCATCAGAACAAAAAATTTACCTAAGCCTAAGAAGCATTTCATCTTTGTTTGTATATTCTGCAAACTGCAAATATGAGAGTTATGCAAATTTGAAAGCTATGAATTTATGTTCACGAGAATCTTAAATATGCGTCATGATCATGCTTAAATAAAGAACTTTATGTTTTTATATGTTGATGCTATTTATCTAAAGAGATTCGTGCAACATAGAGGTTTAAACGAAGTTCTCCATCCACAGTTTAAGTCAACTATTGAAAGTTAAACAACAAAATAGAATTTTCTCCGGGTGTGCAACCTAAGCGAGAAAAAACAATTTAAAAAAATAATATTTGATTACATCACAATTAAAACGCAAGATGAGGTAAGAATTTTAATTCATAAATAGAAAAAATGTCTTGTGAATATTTTTTTCAAATGATTGTGCTTTTAACAAGTAAAACGGAGATTGACCTGGAGAAGGGACCATTAGGCGATGGCTCCGTAACCGAACCGCCAGTTGCCTCGGCTACGAATAACGACGATGGTGCAAACGGTAATGATGTGAACCCCGGGGAAAGTCAAGAACCCACTGCAACAACAGAGGAGGGTGAAGAGGTTCCGCCGAGGAAAAAGACGTATCAACAGGATGCGGCGGAAAAGAAATTGAGACATGCGATGAGGGAAGTGGAGCAGGTGATTAAAAAATATGATTATAATTAAAGTATAATTAAACTCGGGTTTTATTAACCTAACTTGAAATTTGTAGGTCCAAGGCATGATGCGAGACAACATCGATAAAATGTTGGAGAGAGACGCGAAGCTAAATGAGTTTGAGGAACGCACCGAGAAATTGGAGGCGTCGGGAAAAATGTTCGAGAATTCCGCAGGCGCTCTTAAGAGTAAAGCGATGTGGGCCAACATCAAGGTAAAATTTGCAATTTGCAAAAAATTAACCAAAATTATTTTATTGTAACTACACCACTTTTTTTTTGTGAAAATTCATTTCAGATGACAATTATTATGGTCTTGATCGGGGCAGCGGTTGCTTACGTTCTATATCTGAAATATCTCCAATAATGAAACTGAGCAATGAATAATGTAATATTTTGATAACAAATTATGTCTAACAGTGATATTTGTGATGAACCAAAATTAAACTGAACTAACTCTTCTAAGTTGAAATTAGCTATCGATTGGATTGACTGCTTCAGTTTACTGGCTTTTGTGTTGTCCTCTTACGCTTTGGCGTTGAATCTTTTTTCTCAGCATCATCGCCAGCGTCAGCTGGCTTCTTGTCCGCGGATTTGCCCTTGCCATTTCCTTTGCTTCCATCTGCATCATCGTTTCCTCCATTCTTGGATTTGGGCCCTCCTTTGGAATGTCCCGGCGGACCTTCATGTTTCCTTGAAGCGGAAGCCCCCTTCCCCGGTGGGTGGTCATGGTCATGGTTATGACCGTCATGGTCATGGTTATGACCGTCATGGTCATGGTTATGACCGTCATGGTCATGGTTATGACCGTCATGGTCATGGTTATGACCGTCATGGTCATGGTTATGACCGTCATGGTCATGGTCATCCTCGTATTCATCGTAATCCGACTTTATTTTTTTGGGTCGACCTTCACCATTTCCGTGGCCGTGGCCTTTGCCACCTTTTTTGCCATCACCGGTCCCAACACAGAACAACACCAGCAAAGAGATTAACAGGAGCTTGGAAAAATAACTCGATTTGGAAGCTTTGGAACGTGTAAGGCTATGAAGTTGCACCATTTTACAATTATTTTACAAGTGCAGTGTAATAGTTAAATTCAAGTCAAATGAAAAAATGGTACAATAATAAACTATCAATAAACCCCACTTTGGTATATTGGACAGGAAGCGTTTATTGAAGTGCAAAGCAGCAATTACTTTTTTAATTCATTTTCAGTATTTATTGTCATCACCTATGCCAAAAATATTGTGACAGCATTATACGGTCGAAGCGACGCAGTCATAATGCGTCAATGGTACGTGATACGATGAAGCAACTGTCTGTGTCAGTAGACTGCGCGTAGGCCAATCCCTACCCAAAGTATAAAACACATTTTTTTTAATTAATGCCATTACGAACAGCCAGACCTACCAGCATGACCTCAACTCAGCAACATTGGGTTCGACTCGACCTAAGAAAGTTTGTGATCTGCGTATTTCTGCTTACTTTTAAAAAAATCAAAATTAATCTTTATCAACGACAAAATTATTTTTTAAACCACATATAGATTGAATGAAATAAAACTATAATTGAGGTCCACGTTTTCGAACTATATGTACATAGTTGTGTCGACCATTTCTTTGTTTTTATAGTGCGTTCATCGAAATGTAAAGTCTACAAGAATAGGAGTGTCGTGGTGTGGTAATTGAAATTGTCTGCAAATTAAAATGCATTCTGCTAATTTTTATACATAATTCATCCATACATAGTCATAACTTAAATCCCTTTAATAATTTTGCAAAACTACGCAGTAAAATAATTTTGTTAAGTTGATTTGTCATAATCATGTAAGTTAGAGAAGTGAAATGTTAATATTTACACAACACAATATTAAGAACAAACAGAAAATTGTAATGGACAACTACCGCCTACCACCTGAGTAGTAAAGGTTGTGAATACTTATATTATCTATATAAGCGATATTTATTTAATACAAACTAAAACAGAAAAATCTCATTTAAACCTCTTCGGTACTCAACGTGTTCCAGTAAGTAGACATGCTACTTCAACACATTAATTTTAATACAATTTTACGAAATATTTTACACGTCAGTTTTTAAAACTACTAATGTAGTATTTGTACAAAGCACAAGCAATCTTAAGCACACGCCATACTTCAATTTCATAAGGATTACTTCCAACTCCATATTTCATTCCAGCAACAATTATTAACCTGTAGATGGTCAAAACCAATATTACATAATCACAAGTAATTAATTCGACGACTCGATTTTATTATATAGGAGAATTTAAATTCCTTCATTTATCAGGATAAACTATCTTCATATAAAACCATAAAAGCTACAACAATGAATAGTTTATCATTATTCGAAGTCCTCACATTTTTTCTAACCTCCGTTATATTTCTAAACCTTTCTTTCACTTTAAAATCTTTCAACGCGGAGATTCAACAAAACAATTTTGAAATCTACCCCTTTCTACAATGCCATAAATATTCTATTTGTTATCGGAAAAATGCCGGTGTATGGTGGTCAAAACTGGTAGATCAAAGTAATCAGCAGTTTATGAAGACCTATCCCAAAATACAGTCGCTGTCAAAAATCACCGAAGCTTTTGGATCGCAGAGATGCGTCATCAGCGTGAACAATTTTCAAAATGTGGACATCCACAATACGATAATTCATCCTCTACTTACACGAAGCATAGAACCGGCGTTTTACAACCCGGCCAACTTACAGGATTCGTCTCTACAGCTCTGGATTCCATCAGGTCTAATGAGAAGGTGGGAATTTGGAAACTACTCTGCATGGAAATCACTAAAGACCAACGAGCTGCACTGCAGACTGTCCAAGTTTTTCTTGGAACCTATGCCAACTGATCAATACACCAAAAGGGACTCTGATAAACGTTTTGGAAGTATTTGCCTTGGAATCCATTTGGAACGGTTTTCGGCCAACAGTAGACCCTGGAACTGTCAACTTCAACTAGCAATATTTCCGTTTGTTCGGCTGTTTACTCACCCGCCAGATGCTGTACCCGTTTATCCCAAAACTTTCCATAAATTGAGTGATATAAATGCATCGAGCAGTTTCCTTCCTTCATTTACGTTTTCAGTCAATATAATAATCCACCACGAACGAGACTTGCTGAAACAGCAGAATAGATTGAAGCAAATTATTGCTGTAACCACAAGAAACCGGTTGGCCTGGAACGACTTAAATCTGATTGTTATCGTAGGCAGAAAAAAAGTCAATTCCGATAATTCTGAAGATGACATTCACATTCTGAAGCTACGCTACTCCGACTCTACAGTTTGGGAAGGACAATTTTTTTGGTTCTTTCTTCAATCCAAGGTTGAAGTTACTAACATTGAATTTAATCAACTCAGCAGAATTCAGAATCTAACTCATCTCGGACATCCAAAACCCGAGGAAACAATTGATTGGGAAGTACAGGGATTAAACAAGCAAGGCGTTAAAGTCATTTCAGAAAGTGAGGATCCTATGCAAAACGTATTTCAGAAATGTGACCCTGCCTACAGCGGGAAAAAAGTATTCTCCAATGTATTCAAAATATCTGCGTCACCAACAACCACACTTGCAATTGCATATGGTCACGTGTGGCAGTCCCTCATTGGGAATTTCTCTACAGAAATCACAGATAATCTTAGAAATCTTTTCTCTACAAAGCAATGTCTGAACGGAAAATTAGTTAACGCTAAGTCACAGGAAAATTATTTTCGTGTAATTCTCAGCGACAAATTGTACCTTGTTGAATCCCAATCGCTAATTTCAGGATCACACGCAGCCAACACATATTTTGAATTGAGTAAACTTCGCTTCCTCACATCGTGTTTTGTAAGGGGAGAAACGTCGCTGCAGTTTAATCAGCTCGTTATAGCTTACCAATGGGAGGTTTGGCTAGCCGTTGCTTTGACCATTGGATTGGTTGCTAGGCAACAATATCTCGTGCTGAATTTGCAGCCACCCAGATCTATAATTTCATATTGGTCGGTGGTTTTTGCAACTGGAAGTCTACTTTTAGAACAGGGCGACTCCGTTCCATTCAACACGGCTATGTCAGCAAAAGCACGCTATGGCATTGCAATGTTTTACATTTTCTCTGTGGTATTAAGCAACGGTTATAAAAACACAAATGTTTACAACATGATTCTGCCAAAGAAACCAATTCCTTACGAATACCTGCATGATCTTGTTCAGGACAGGTTCAAGATTTACACTAGATCAGCGTCTGTTGAGTTTACGGAAGACGCTATAGCATATCCTAATCGTTTTTCTACAGTCAACTACACCTTTGACAAACACAAAATGAAAGCATCATTTATAAAGAATGATGGGCCAGAAGCCGCGGAATCGCTTAAGATATTCTCCGAGTTGCATCAAATTTTGCAGGAAGTCAAATGGAAAAATGTTGAAGAACTTCAGGTTTTGAAAAACGTGACCGAATTTTATTCTGATCTACAGACAGTGGTAAAGAAAGTTTTACGTTGGGGAAATGATGTAGCAAATGAATATATTTCAATCAACAGATTTGCAGTATTTCTTCATCAAAACGTTACATATCTGAAGAGAATGCAAGAAATGGTGTTCAACGATGAGCAGCAAATACTATACAATTCTGTAATGAACTGCTCAAAAGCTGCCGTCATTTTACCACAATACATGGCCTTGAACTACTCAAAAATACTGAAGCGCAAGAAAGTACGTCACGTGTTTGTGGGGAAGGAACACTTTACAAATCCACAGATCGGTTATACACTACGTGGGCCCTTGCCACCATTTTTAATGTGGAGGGTGAAGGGAATGACGGCATCTGGGATTTGGAACCGATGGGGCGACCTGGTTTCAGGAAAATCTGCACAATACCAGGACAACGATGCGGTGGATGAAACCGGTACTGAGAAAACCAGCATGTCAGGAAATATTTTAATTTTGTTTGTTCTTGTAATATTTGGATTGTCCCTTGCATTCGTTGCTTTCAATCTGGAAACAGTATATGTTAAGATTAAACAGTCAAAATATACGATGCTTAGTATCACAAAATTAGTTGGATGTAGACTCGGCTTTCACCGTAAACAAAGCAATGTGGTACAACACTTAGGTATACATGTATTTAAAATTATATGTGAAAATAAAACTGCAGAAGGCTAGGCAACGCCATAAAAATTTATGGATTTCACTTTATGGATTTCCCCCGCAGCTTAGTCTAGTAAAGCTTTTTTCTCAGTCGCAAAGACGATAACATTTTTGTAATTGCGGTATTCCTGTTCATTATTTTTTCGTGTTCATTCATCCTCAAAATAAAACAAAATGCTTTCTTATTGTGATTTTTGCATTTAATTTATTTCAAATCAATTCATCTAAAGTTTACATGACATCAGTCGAGACAACAATCTCAGATTGTCAATCTGGGTTCGTGTTAGAGCTTCTTCCAATATTGAAACAACAATACCATAATGCAATTATAGAATATCTATGTAAATAAATTCAAACGGAACTAAACTCCAACGCCCGAGAGCAATTATTTCTTTAGTAAATATAATTTTAGAGTGTCTTTAAATGAAAATTATCATATTGTTGATTACTTAAATGGTTAACAAACCTAGCTAGTTTAACACTGAACATCTAAATTTTAATTGATATTTCATTAATGAAAAGTGTCAGTGACTTTGTGACAATAAATTTTTTACCGATTAATTGCTACTCCAACAAAACCCTGGGAATTAGGTTCTTAAAACCCGTGCTAAATTAAATATTACTTAACAGTCTCGCTGACTAAACAATTAGTTATTTCTTTAGAAGAAAAATGATTCATTTCGATAACTTTTACAACCGTAAATAAACCAACAATTATATTTGTATAACAAAACAGTTATGTGCATCTGTACAAATCTATGTGTGTCTGGTAGGGATGTTCCGTTTCCTTGAAAACGCTAAAAAACGGAAACGGGAAAACGCGAAGAATGAAAACGGAAACGTAAACGTGAAAACGGAAAAACGCGTTTTCTTAACAAAAGGTGCTATTGTTATATTCATATAGCTAACCTTCATGATTGGCAAATAACTGTTTGCTAAAATTTGATAACTAAAGAGATTTTGGGTGAGGAATCCATTGGTGACCTCAGTTTTTGCAAAAACTGTAAGGGTGGCGCTTAAATTTGCAAACAATTGGCAAATTCTCCAAATCCAACCAAAATATCATACTTGGGTAATTTTGGGTCGAGAAATCCATTGGTGCTAGCTTCATAGGCTAAATCCGGGCACTCCGCTTTGGAACATTGTGTTATTAGAAAACCCACAAGGTGGACCGTTTCACCCACAATCTCCGTTGTGCCATAGATGTTATAAAGCTTATCAAAACAAGATTGGCGCTCCTAATAATAACACAATGGAGCAAGTTAACCAGCCCGAACCACAACCAGGACCCTCCCAACCACATGTATCACAACCACCTGCCTTGGAGATTAATGCTCAAACAGAAGAAGTACTCCAGCTTCCTGCTACAGAGATGTACTGCTGTTTCTGCAGAAGAACTGGGCGCTCCAGAATACATAACAAAATTCGGGCTGAACTATGGCACATCCACAAAATAGCAATTCCATTGAATAATCGTATGTGCGAATTTCATAAAAATGAATCAGGATATTTAAATGCAGACGCAATTCTGTCGGCAACATTCGGAGCTTTAAGAGTTCGACTTCCTTTACAAGAGCTTACAAAATACCTTGCGAGCTGTTTAGATGGAAGCTATCAACCACCATTGGAACAACCAGCATTTCGATTAAACGTCTTGCGTACTGAATCTGATTGTAGATGCTACACTGGGTTAACCTTGGCTAATATGGAAGGTCTAATAAATGCAACTATCATACATGGTATGACAAATGAGACAAAGGCAGTCGCAATTTCGCTTTTACTTTGCCAATTAAGAATGGACAACACGCAGGACCAATTGGCTCATTTGTTCGGAATAACCCAGCCGGTCGTCTCAGATTACATAAATAGAGCGGCAAAGGCGTTAGAGCGACAATTTGTTCCACTTCATCTTGGATATGACCACATGACAAGGGAACAGTATATTCAACATCATATGAACACAATAACTCGAATGCTTCACGAAGTAATGCCAAACGCCGCAGCAGTTTTATTGGACGGAACATATTTTGAAATTCAATTTTCCTCCAATTTCAGCTTTCAGAAGGTGTCACATTCACTGCAAAAACACTATAACCTTCTTAAGTTCATGGTCGTATGCGCCCCTGATGGAACTATTCTTTCTATATTTGGCCCAACTGGTTCGGATAACAGGCATAACGACGCTGCTATTTTTGAAAGAATATTAGCCGACAATACTGGATTTCGCGCCTTCTTTCAACCTGATGATGTAGTAATTCTTGACAGGGGATTTCGTGATTCAATTGATGCATGCGCCGAACTGGGTCTTCATATCAAAATGCCCCCACTTCTTGCTGGAAGACGTCAACTTACAAGAGAAGAAGCAGATCAAGGACGAATGGTGACCAAAGTAAGGTGGGTTGTAGAATCAGTCAACGGAAGAATAAAGAACGTATTCGGTTTTTTCAGAGGCCAAATCAGCAATATGTACGTGAACAAACTCGGAACCTTTGTTCGAATAGCTGCAGCCTTGCTGAATGTTTTCTTTCCGCCAATATAACCGGACAGTCCAGAACAGGTTGCCATAGCAAGGCATATTATTGATCGTAGCAGAACGGTCACGGATTTTGTTGACCAGTTAGAAGCATTGGGAATGAATCGAGTTTCCGCTCAGTGGCAAGCAATTAATGTGCTCGAATTCAGTGGTTTCCCATCTTGCACCGAGCAGGATTTGAGAGATATGACTGTCGGCATCTATCAAATTGGACTCGCGCCAAGTTACATAGTGCATAAACTGCTGAACGATCATGGCGCAATGGATAATATCAATGACTTCTCCCTCTACAAGCACAGTTTTTTTTATGGAATCGTATTGTCAAAAATGCCCAGCCGATTTGTAGCGAGTAAGACACATCTCTCTATTATTTCATATGTTCCCAATGGTCAAGGTCCAAACGCAATACATAATTATTACTGCACCTGTCAACAAGGCCTGCGAATGGTAGGCATGTGTTCTCATGTAGCGGCGGTTGTATGGTTGCTGGCATACGCAATGCCAAATAATGCCTACGCTGCTCCTGCAGATAGAATTGCGGATCAGATAGTTAACCTCCGGCTGTAAGTGACCATTTAAACCCCGAAAAGTGTAAATAGTGTAAATGTGTTAAGTAAAGAGTCTACGTTACATGTTTTAGAGTAACTTAGCGATAGGTTAGGTGGGACTCGAGATGGAAGACCTCCACGTGGTGGGTCCTGGAAACATGATTTTTAAACTATAACTATAAATAAAATAAATCATGGCTAACTTCCATCGAATTATCCGTTTGAATCGTACCTTACAATACATTTTATTTCCCTAACATACCAAAGTCTCTTAAGGAGTCTTTGGAGTCCCTGCCTGCCTAATCCCCACGGAACAGTACCGTAGGATCTTCCTTGAGAGGAAGGTCTATGGCCGAGGATCATCCCAGAGACGGTCCCACTTAAGGGAAGGCGCCCCCAGGTACCCCTACGAATTCCCAGAATGGGCCTTTGGCGGTATTTAAGGGCCCCCAACTCCCCTGTTATTTTCAATTCATTTCAATGTCGGCAGTCAAAAGTGGCGTGGAACACCTTAGGTATAGCTTAGTCAGAGGTAATAAATGTAGCACATAGTGAATAGTATCAAGTGGAATATAATAATGCATGGATGGGTAGTTGCTTATATGATGCATGCCGACATCATACAATTGACAAATATGTTTACGGCCAAAAGTCCGGTTGTACAAGCGTATAGTGGGTCAATGTCCGCCGTCATGCGATCTATTGACCTATGTATGATTAATTACAGTCCGGCCCAAGTAATGTGCTGATAATAACGCGGCATTGCATTTCCCACACCATTGACAAATATGTTTACGGCCAAAAGTCCGGTTGTACAAGCGTCTAGTGGGTCAATGTTGGTATCATCGTGACCGCCGTCATGAGATCTATCGACCTATGTATGACTAATCACAGTCCGGGCCCATTAATGTACTCATAATGACGCGGCATTGCATTTCGCCATGTATTTAAATGGCAACTTGTAACCCCCAAAAGTGGTCTTGTACATGGAGTTGGCGACTTGTGCCCAGCAACACTTT